>VZRL01001214.1:272260-315973 GCA_013397895.1 Origma solitaria
CATCCATCACTCCAACGGGACTGCAGCCACCATTGAACTGCACTGCAGCACCGCCCTAACAGGGTGCAGGTTGTATTCTGACTTTGTCTATTTAAACCATTGTTTCTGTATTATTGCCTTCCTTGGCAGACACCTGTCTTTCAAACCAAGACACTGCTGCTCCCAGCACCTCCCTATCCAGGGATCACTGCTCACCCAGCGCACCCTGACAGCTCATGGGGAATTCTTCCATGGGGGATCAGCTCCACACATCCCTGTCTGGTGCTGCAGGGGCTCTGTGGGACACCAGCCATGTCCAGATGAAGGAACTGCCTCCGTTCCTACAGGATCCCGTAAGGAGGGATTATGGATAGGGGACCTGCAAGATAGAGAGACTGTTTACAAGAGCATGCCAGGGCAAAGGGAATGGCTTCCCACTGACAGAGGGCAGGGACAGATGGGATATTGGGAAGGAAACCTTCCCTGTGAGGGTGGGCAGGCCCTGGCACAGGTGCCCAGAGAAGCTGTGGCTGCCCCTGGATCCCTGGCAGTGTCCAAGGCCAGGCTGGACAGGGCTTGGAGCAGCCTGGGACAGTGGGAGGTGTCCCTGCCCATGGCAGGGGTGGAACTGGGTGGGCTTTAAGGTCCATCCAACCCAAACCAATCTGAGATTCCATGATCCTTACAGATATTTGAACATGTAACCTCTCATCCCAAAGTCTGGGAAGTTAAAAGAGTGTTTCTAGATGGCATCTCCCCAAGAAACTTCCTTCTGGAAGAAACTGAGATCTCCATTTAGGTCCTGTGTCCTTTCAATAGTGCAAAAAGCCTCAGTGAGAACAATGTCCCATTGCCTTCTCCTCAGGTTTAAACTGCACCAAACGTTCATCAGAGGCACTGAGACACAGAGTGGCAGGAAGAAAACCCCACACAAACACAATTCACTGTCACTTACCTCCCTGTGTTCCTGCAGGAGGGAGCAGCAGCATTCCCAGCCTCGTGTGTCTAACCAGTGCCTCTCAGTGATCCTCAGCTCTGTTCCCATCCCTGCTCCACAGCAGACACCAGCGCTCGGAAAAAAGCCATTTCTCTCCATCAGGCAATTGTCTCCAGCCTGCTCTGCTGCTCCAGGGCTTTGATTTAAGCCACTGCTCCTCCTCAAAGGAGCAGCAGAGCATCCTTCCTGCAGGCTGGGAATGCTGGAAGTGCTTTGGGGATGCATTCATCACAGGGACAAGCATGACCAACAATGGGGGAGAGGCAAACAGGGAGCTGAGAGATGGGAGCAGAGCACAGGGGAGGAGGAGAAGCAGCAACAGGGATGATGTTCTAGGCAAGAAAGTTCTGTCCAGGTGATCCCTTCCCACTGCTGCTCAGGGATGGAAAAGGCTTTTCCCCCCAGGTCAGCCTGGCAACAGCTCTCCCTGGTTCTGTACCAAAAGGTGCAGCAGTCTGAGCAGTTCAAAATTTAAACCAGACTCACCATGGAAAATTTCATTTGGTTGTCCCTCACCCTGCTTCTATTTCCTGAGGTGGTGAAGAGAAACGGAGCTACAAACCACAACTTTTGGAGCCAAGGAAACACTTCCAAAGGTTCCCGTGAATTTACACTCCATTAAATTAACTTCTGTCCTTTGGGGGACCCCCTTTGGTTGTTTTTTTTGGTGGAGGTTTTTTTTTTTGTTTTTTTGTTTGCTTGTTTGTTTTTTGGTGGTGGTGGTGGTGGGGTTTTTTGTTTTGTTTTTGTTTTTTTGTTTGTTTGTGTTTTTTTTAAATTTAGAAGCACTTTACAAGCAATCTTATCCAGCCAGACAGTACATCAATATCCACAATATCCACAATATTCACAATATCCACAGAAATAGATTTGGAGCCTGTAGGTTCAGAGAATACAAGGAGGGTGGGCCATGCAATAGAGCAGCAGAAACGGTAATGGGGATCATCTATGAGTCCTCCGAAATTAAACTAAACAGTTTGACTGTTTAATTAAACAGTTTAGACTTTGTTATTTAAAATAAGGAAAAGAGGTCAAGGACAAGGATTGGTTAAAAAGGAAACAAACTCTGCCAGAGAAGCTGTGGCTGCTCCTGGATCCCTGGAAATGTCCAAGGCCAGGCTGGACAGGGCTTGGAGCAGCCTGGGACAGTGGAAGGTAGAACAAGATGGTGTTTGAAGTCCCTCCTAATCCAAACCATTCTGGGATTCTCTGATAAGCAAAAAGGAAAAAAAAAAAAAAAACCCTTAGGAAATTTTTGAAGAGTTCACTCCAATGGGAACATGCACAGATCCAGAACTGGGGGCAGCCCCAGGGTGATTGAGCAGAAATCTCACTAAAAATTCAGATTTAGGTAGAAACTCAGGAGCAAGATTGAAACTTAAAGAAGAAGGATCAAGAGCATACAAATTATTAGTGCAGGCACTAACAGCAGCTCAGACAGGATCAGGATGATCACCCCACTGACTGCAGGAGAAAGACTAGGGATGGAACACAAACAACACCTCGGCATCAGCCCAGCTGAGATCTGCATTTGTGCAAACCAGGAGAACATCTGGAATTCTAAACAGTCGATTTCTATACTTCTATTAATACACAGATCTTCATTCAGAGAGTCATTGCTTTGCCCTGTTTGCTGGTGGTTAATTTTCTCCTTGGAAGTAGCAGATGCAGCAGTCCCTGGCCCCAGTACAAAACTGCTCAGTTGCTTGGTCATAGGCCTAAATAATAAATTCAGCTCTGTTTTGTTCACAAACTGAGCTCACAACCTGCGCTTGAAGAGTTTAGGGTGAAAACCTGACACTGTTGGAGTCAGTAGGTGGTTTTTTCCCACTGCCTACCCTAATAACCCAGTAACTATATTTATTATTTCTTTCTTTCTTTATGAACTAAATGTTGTAGGCAGAAGAGATCTAAGCCAAGGATTTCCCCAGAGTTCATTTAGTTTGAGTATCAGCTATTTCTGGCCCAGAGATCTTGATCAGTCACATGAACCTACATTTGCACCCACTTTTGTTGCCAGAGATGTTGCAAAACTGTGCAAAATCCCCCAAGACCACACACTGGCAACGGAAAGCTTCTCCTACAGCTTTTACACACAGCTGCATGTCACTTCTTGTCATTCCCATTAATATTCAAACATTCCTTTTCTCCCAGAACTTCTCACAAACACAATTTCCTTCTATGAATGCTGATGAGGAATGGACAGAAGGGATCTGAAAATGCTGGAAAATTTGTTATTTTGATTGGAATGAGTGTTCACACACATTGCTTCCATCATTCAGGCACACACTTGCAGAAGTCATGGTTTTCATTATTAATTGGCTTTAGTTTGCTGTGTTTACCGAACTCACCTTTGTGCCGAGCGCTCCAAGCAGCAAAGTCAACATGACACCATTAGCAATAATTACAGCTCAGTTTTGGCACCAAATTCACTTCTGACTCTGGCAGCTGCAGCAAAATGTGCCAGTCAGAGTTTCACCTCCGAGGCACTGCAGCTTCCCTCTCCAAAAGTACAGGCAGGACCTGATCCTGCAAAATCCCATCCCTGTTCCATCACCAAGCAGGAAGGGTGCTCCTCCCAGGTCACTGAGACATCACCCAAGGCTTCTGAGAGATCACTCAGGGGGAAAAGAGCCTGGGAAGCTCTTTGTCACTGATTTGGGTCCTGTTTATCTGCCAGGATCATTACCTTGGAAGAACTGGAAGGGAGAAATTAGAGGCTGATTAAGAAAGATTATCAGCACTTCAGGGCTGGGACCAAGCCCTGTGCTGGGCAGGCTGTGACACCTGCACAGATTCTTCTCAATCATCTATATAATAACTATAAATCAATTATTTTACTCATCCTGCAGAATATTGAATTACATCCCCCGGGGCTCCATCTCGGGACACAATTCCCACACAAATTTTAGCACATGCTGAAATCGTCACCAGTCGAGGGAAGGTATCTGGAACCCCAACTAATCAGCCAGGGCAACCTCCTGAAAATTGCTGATAGGAAATAGCTGATAACCAAGCACCTGCAGGGACTGTGCTGGCAGGGGCAGGGCAGCTCTTGCATGCCCAGTTCATTAAAGGGAATTTCATCCCACATTACCAGAGGTGGATTTAGGACATACAGACAGTGCCCAGCTTCTGAAGGCCTGACTTTGCCAACTTACAAACGTCCCCAGCTCATGGATTCTTACAAAAACTAAAAGCCGAGAAGAAAAACTATCCTAGGGTCCAGCAGCACTGATTTCTCACTGTTAATCAGCAGGATTTGGATGTTCTGACCCACAGCAAGTCCTCCAGCTAAGCTATAATGAGGAGCAGTAGAAAGCTGCTGGAGCTCTCCAGGACCTCCAGGACACAGGGCTGGCGATGGTGATTACCACTTGTTTACTAGCCAGCAGAGATAAATGCCCGATTAATGCCTGTGGATACTCCTTGCCACCCCCAGCCTCTCCCAAAGGCCTCTGCAGCCCTCGCCCATCTCCTCCTCTGGCACTCTCAGCAGATCCTCCCAAACCACCTCCCATACCTGCCCCCAGCTCTTACCTAGGCTCCTTTTTTCTCTACTCTGCCTCAATAATCAAGCCCCAAGAGGCTGATTTTGTTGGCAGCTTCCTCCCCTATCTGGAACAAAAGGTGCCTCCAGCCACCCAGAGGCTCCAAGTCTGAAATGACTCTCCTAAATATACATTTAATCGATTCCTTGTGCTTCCCCTAATGCAAATGCAGCCCTTTGCAGACGGTATCAGTGCTCAGGCACCTGGCACCATGAGCACGCCCTCCCCACGTGCTCACGCTGCATTTTAAAGCTGTATTGGACTTATCCCAGCCTGCACATCCTCCTCCTGTGCCACCCCAGGGCTCTGGTGCCAGCTTCCCCCAGCTAGGCTGCTCCTGATCCCCTTGGGAAGGAGCTCCTCATTCCCAGAGCCATGTCCCCATCCCTCATGGGGCAGCCGGAGCAATAGGGCTGCACATTTCCCAGTCGCGGATTAGCCCCAGCCAAAGGCTAATGGCCCGTCCCTAACGGCTCATGCCACCTGTGCCAGCACTGCTGGGGCTTTGTCATGGGTTTGGGTCCTGTTTATCTGCCAGCAAATGTGGGTTTTAATCCTTCCAGCCCCCGCGGCTGGGCTCTGTCCCTGCCTGGCCAGCACAGGAAGGAGGTGAGAGCACATCCTGCTGCAGAAACAGCACCCAGTAGCTGATTAAGGTCTAGACAATTATTTTAGGGGATTAAAAGCAAGATTCCAACCTGGCCAACCAATCTTTAAAGGTTTCAAACCCCTGTTCACGGCGAGTTTGATGTAAATGGGGATGGCATGGGGGATCCTGCCATTTCAAGGAGCAGCTGGTTCTCTCCACTCCCAGCACGAAGGCTCTTCATCCCAGCCCTCCTGAGCTCAGCACTGAGGACAAACCCTGCCCTGCCCTGCCTTGCCCTCTGGGCTGGGGCTGGGCCGGACTCACACACAGCCTACTCCTCCTCCTTCTCTTCCTCTTCCTCTTCCTCTTCCTCTTCCTCTTCCTCTTCCTCTTCCTCTTCCTCTTCCTCTTCCTCTTCCTCTTCCTCTTCCTCTTCCTCTTCCTCTTCCTCTTCCTCTTCCTCCTCCTCTTCCTCCTCCTTCTCCTTTTCTTCCTCCTCATCCTTCTCTTCCTCCCCCTCCTTTTCTTCCTCCTCTTCTTCCTCCTTCATCTCCTCCTCCTCCTCCTCTTCCTCCTCCTTCTCCTTCATCTCTTCCTATTCCTTCTCCTCCTCTTCCTCCTCTTCCTCCTCCTCCTTTTCCTTCTCTTCCGCCTTCTCTTCCTCCCTTTCCTCATCCTCATCCTCCCCTTCTTCCNCTCCTTCTCCTCCTCCTCTTCCTCCTCCTCCTCTTCCCCAGAGCCTGGGCAGCAGCAGAGTCACATTCCATCCACCGAGCAGGCGAGGCTGAGCAGGAGATGAGAAGGAAACCCAGGCTCTATAGATAAACCAGTCCATGGCAGTGGTGGCTGCAGGGTCTCTGCTCCTCATCCTCGCCTCGGGGGGCTCTGGGCTCAGCCAGCTCTGCAGAGTCTCCTCTGGGCTGTGTCCCACCCTCCCCTGGCAGGTGAACTCTTCCCAAAGGGAAAAGGGCAGGGTGAGGTGCTGTTCATGCTGGTTCTGCCCAGGATTCTGGGCTCTCTCTCACTACATCAAACTGTCCCCGACACCTTCAGGGTGACAGGATCGCCAGCTCAGAGCTGCCCATGGCCTGGGGGGCACAACATGGGCCAGGGCAAACCTCTCCTAAACCCAGTAAATTCAGAGTTATGAGCTCTGAGCCCTGGTCCCTGCTCTGCCTAAACTGAGAGGCCACGGAGAGGCAGCAGGACCCAAGCGCTCGGGATCTTTTTGCTTTGTTTCCAATGAAAACCACACCTTCTACAAGTGCTTGGGAAAGCAGATGGAACAGCCCTGAATCCCAGCTCTAGGAATAGGTAGAGTTGCTCAGATTAATGTTCATGTGGAGAGCTTTATTTTCTTTGTACCCCACATATCCAGGTCCAAGGGAAATTTGGGGAAGTATCTTTCTGTGGGGTGAGGAGAAACAGCCAATTCTTTTGTTCTCCATGAGCTCAGACAAGCTGGGGAGGTCAAAAATTCTAAACCACCGAAAATTAAACTCTAAAACCTGTCAAGCTAAAATAAAATTCCTAGCAGAGGTGCTGGAGAGCTCGTTACAAGCTAAGATCAGAGCAGTGGAGTTTAGCATTTCCCCTACAACTGCATTAACAATAGGTCAGAAAAGGAGGTCACTTCCAGCTCCTATTTTGTAATATTTTCATTTGTCACTCTGAATCTTGTCTGGGCTTTCAACCCTGGACTTGGTTTGTGAGCTGCTCTGGGCTGCTGGGGCTTGTCACCTGCACCAGTGCCACAGCAGAGAGCTCAAAGCTGCCTTTAGACGTCCCTACAACATCCCAGAGGTGCTGAGAAGGACAGCAAAGCAGCTGCTGAATGGGACAGACCTGTACCTGTCATGGACCCAAAACCAGACGGGAGAGATTAAAGTTCTTGAGTGAACAAATTGTATTTCTGTACTCACAAGGAAATTCGCAGATTACTCTGAGGTTTCTCAAAAATCGTGGAATCACAGAATATCCTGAGCTGGGAGGGACCCCCAGGATCATCCAGTCCAACTCCAGGCCCTGCACAGAGACCCCAACAATCCCACCCTGGGCATCCCTGGGAGTGTTACCCAAAATGCAGAGAGAAACTGGGTTTGTTCAGCTGGGATTCTGCTGCAGCAGGGATGTAAGAACATCACAACAGTGTCAGAGGTACTTTCCATACATCTTTAGTCAAAAAATCCCTGTGCTCCTCAGTCCATCCCTTATGGCTGTGCAGCGATATCAGCACATGGAGGGCTCAGAGGGATGAGAAGGTGCCTGTGGAGCAAAACTCTGCCAGGGAAGCACTCCTCCCTCTGGGACACGGTTTTTTCCCCAGAAACCTCCCAGAGATTGAGAACAGAGTGACAGAGCAGAGCCACGCTCGCCTCCGGAGGGGCGTGTGCAGGGAAGTGACAAATTCCTGCAGAGCACGTTCCTCTGGCACACTGCTCCTAAAAAACAGAGCCAGCTCCACCAGGTAGGAGCAGATAGATTGATGGTCAAAGTTCAGACGAGACTGTCAGAGCAGCTTGATAAATACAGCCCATCAGAGCATCCGTGGCATGTGAATGAAGGATGTGAAATAACACTGAGTAAAACTCAGCCACCTCAAATGAAGTGGAGAACTCCACGCAACTCCTGCACTGTTTTCCACCTGCTGGGATTCCTTCACAGTGCGTCCAGCAGATGAGGGAGAGTAGCTTTCCCATCAGGTATTTCACTTTTCCCCTCATAAGCCCCTTTACAAGCATCATCTGCTCTCCTGCTCTGCCTGAGGAGCAAGATGGGCAAATTTTTTTGCTCTGTTTCTGTTTTGCCACCAAGGAGCCTCTCTGGGGAAGGTCCCAAAATGGTCCTCAGTGCTCAGAGACAGTGCCCAGCCATTGTACCCATCTCAGCTGAGCCCAGCCATTAGCAATGTCCCTCATGGGAACACTTTCCATCCCTCACCTCTGCGTACCCTGAGAGATCCCAGCAAGAAGAGGGGTGGCAGCAATCATGGAATGGTTTGGGTTGGAGAGACCTCAAACCCATCTCGTTCCACCCCCTGCCATAGAGCAACCTTCCACTGTCCCAGGCTGCTCCAAGCCCTGTCCAGCCTGGCCTTGGACACTTCCAGGGACCCAGGGGCAGCCACAACTTCTCTGGGCACCCTCCTCACCCTCACAGGGAAGGATTTCTTCCCAACATCTGATCTAAATCCATTAGTTTAAACCCCTTCCTCCTTGTCCTGTCCCTGTCTGCCCATGTAAATGTGTTCAGGCAGTTTTCTCCTGAGGGAAGCCTCAGGATCACGCAGCCTGTGTAAATGAGGGAAATGCTCTGTGTAAAAGTTCTCCTCACTGAGGACAAAGGGGACTCTTTGCCCCAGGGGTCCATTACCCACAACATTCCCGACTTTGCTGTCCCTAGAACCTACAGGCTCCCCTGGTTGTGCCCTCCTGCACAGGAGCCTGGCCCAGAGGAGCCCTGGCCATGCTCAGAGCTGCAGAGGAAGGCAGAAAACCCCAGGGACACTTCCCAGCCCACCCTGTGGATAAAACAGCCTTCCTCCCGCAGTGCAGGGCACGAGGAGACCTCTGTGCTGTGCGAGCAGGCAGCAGCCCGGCCAAAAGGGACCAGAGACCTGGCAAGGTGCTGCAAAAGAGTCAAAATCTCCTGGGGGCCAGCGCCAATCTGTCCCAGGAGAAAATTCCCTCCTGGAAAAATTCCCAAAGCCGGGACTGGCTGTTCCCTGAGCACAGAGCAGGACCTGCCCCCACACCCCCAGGCTGGTCACACCTCCCAGGCAGTGCCCAAACCGTGTTCCCCCTCAGCCTGGGGACAGCTCAGGACCTTCCAAGTGGCAAAACCCCCCCAGTCTGGAGCAAGAATTCTCGCTGTGCCTGGCAGGACACCCGTGGGTGCTCCGAAGCAGCAATGCTCCATCCCATTTCTCATGTGCCCCTGGCTCCATGGCAGAGGGTGGTGAGCTCCAGGGCGCTCCCATGATGGCATCCCCTTGTCCCAGCACTGTGACCCACCTGGAAAGGCCTGACAGCCTCAGGCACCTCCAGGGGCTGAATGAAGTGTCCTCCTCCCCCTATGAGCTCTGCTCCTCCCCCACACAGCTCCATGTCCCCTGCAGGGTGACAACATCCCAGGCCATGGAGGGGCTTTAGAGCTGGCCCTGCCAGGAGCTGCTCCTCCACCCGCAGCCTCCCGCAGGGAATGCCACAGGCTCCTCACAGAGCTCCCTCTCTGCCCGAGGGAGAGCTCTCCAGGC
Source organism: Origma solitaria (assembly GCA_013397895.1). NCBI lineage: Eukaryota > Metazoa > Chordata > Aves > Passeriformes > Acanthizidae > Origma > Origma solitaria. The sequence continues at coordinate 281,632 of VZRL01001214.1, forward strand.
TGGCAGCAGCACACGGAGCACATTCCCTTGTCCCGCCAGACAGGAGCTCCGGCTGCTCCCGCAGGATTCAGCTCCGGGGAAGGAAGGGGATCCCCCCAGTCCTGGATTGCCACGCGGGAGCAGCACCACACGAGCTCCTTCTGCTGAAGCCACATTTCCACTGGAGATGAAAATGGGACTGGGGAGCTGAGGGATTCTGGGACTGGGGAGATGAGGGATTCTAGGATTGGGGAATTGAGGGATTCTAGGATTGGGGAATTGAGAGATTCTGGGATTGGGGATCTGAGGGATTCTGGGATTGGGGAATTGAGGGATTCTAGGATTGGGGAGATGAGGGATTCTAGGATCGGGGAGATGAGAGATTCTGGGATTGGGGAGCTGAGGGGCTCTGGGATTGGAGAGCCAAGTCTGCTCTGAGCCCTGGACAGGTGAAGTTGCTCGAAGCCATTGATCTCATGGGCATCAATGTGCTGGAAATGGAACAATCACTTTCTGCAAAGGGTGACATACTGTGGCATTTAAGGCAAGGCTAAGTGGAATTGCTCCTGTTGCATGGCACGGAATGCTAACAGGAATTGATTTTGCTCTCTGGAGGCCTGTCTTTGTTTATTCAGTGGCCAAGGGGGGTTTTGGTGGGTGTCTCTGATTTGGAATGCTTTGCCTAATCCCATGTTTGAAGCAGATGGGAGGGAGAATCAGGATGCCCTGTGTAAATCAAGCCGAGTTTGCGGGTGAGGAGGATTCAGCTCCACAGACAGAGTTAGGAGCTGCAGTCCAAAGCAACTTCTCCCTTTCCTCTCTCCCTCTGCCAGCCCCGTGCTCTCTCTGCAGTAAGAGCTGCTCCAGTGGGATGCAGGGCAGAGCCTTGCTTTCTGCAGTCCCAGGGGAACACAGGGTCTAGAGAAGCTGTTCCTAAAGCCACCCACCGGGCCCTGCGTGTCCTGGGGACTGCTGGCCCCTCCAGCCCCCTTGTTTGATGTGGCACTTTGATCCTCGCTGAGAGTTTTCCTTCCAGGATGCTGCAGGCAGCGGCTGAGAAACAAAGCCCGTGTAAAACCTGTCTGAGTGGGATCCTTTGACTCCCCACCAAGGAGCAGGATAAATGTGTTCCCAAAATCAGCACAGCATGGGCAGTGCTGGGCTCAGAGCACTGGGACTGAGGCAGGAACTCCTCATTTCTCCCATCTTGGGTCAGCAAGGGCTGGAGCCCACAGAGCTCCCCTGACCCCTGCCCAGAGCCCAAAGGGCATCCTCAAGGACACTGCAGGATTCACCTCCCTTAGGGCCCTAAAATCCAATCCAGGGCTCATTGGGGTTGGTGGAGCAGCTCCCAGTGAGTCTCCAGAGTGTTTGCTGACTGCAGATCATTTCCTGGGTGCTCAGCCACCATGCACAGAATGCTTTGGGTTGGGTTTAAAGCCTATCCAGTGCCACACCTGCCCTGGGCAGGGATGCCTCCCACTATTCCAGGTTGCTCCAAGCCCTGTCCAGCCTGGCCTTGGACACTGCCAGGGATCCAGGGGCAGCCACAGCTTCTCTGGGCACCTGTGCCAGGGCCTCCCCACCCTCATAGGGAAGGATTCCTTCCCAATATCCAACCTAAATTTCCCCACTTTCAGGTGCCAGACTCCCATTTTATTGTGGAGATGGTACATTTAGGAAACAGCTGAGTTTCCAAGTGGAAATCCATACTGCTGCTGCTGCTGTTATCCTGGTAACCAAAACCTGCAACTCCAGCCTCACAGGCAGGGGGTAGATGTGTCTTGAGATATTTTTCTTTTTGCCTCATCGAGCAGTGATTTGCTCACCCTTTTGTTCACAGGGTATTCATTAAACAGGGAATGTGGCAGGAGGAAGCACTCCAGGCCACGATCCAGGAGGGGCTCATGGCAGGAAAGTTTGTCTTCCCCACATGTTATCCTGCACTTTCTCTGGGTCTTCATCTCCTGGTGCTGCCAGAGCTCCCAGGCCCATCACTCCCTGTGCTCAGCTCAAAGGAGGTTCAGTCACAGCTTTGTGTCCCCAAGCTGGGCAGTGCTGGGCTCTCCCTGGATGAACCCTGAGCTGTAATCATGCACACAACTTTCTCCTGTGCTGCAGGAGCAGAGGGAAACAGCTCCTGGTGTGCACCCCCAGGCTGGAGACTCACTGTGGTCAGGCTCACACAAGGCTGTAGTCACTCCATCAGTGACACCAGGATCCCGAGGAAGTCAGGAGGGCTGGGAGCACAACCTGCTGTCCCCAGTGGGTCAGAATCCCCCTCTGTCTTGGTCTGAAAGACAGGTGTGTGCTAAGGAAGGTAGGAGCTTCCCTTAGAATGGATAATGTGACCCCCTCCCCTCTGAATTATTATAACTTTGGAATCAAGAGCTTTCTGACAAAGATATGGGAAAAGGAGTAACAGCTCTTTACTAATAGCTAGAGCAAGGCAATAATACAGAAACAATGGTTTAAATAGACAAAGTCAGAATACAACCTGCACCCTGTTAGGGCGGTGCTGCAGTGCAGTTCAATGGTGGCTGCAGTCCCGTTGGAGTGATGGATGTGCTCTTGTTGAAATGGTGATCTTGTGGAAAGGTCTCGTCGGTCTCTGGAGGTCCAGTGGTGGCTCCTGAGCTCTTCTCCTCTGGGAGTCAATGGAAAAGGTAGCCTGGTGTTCCAGGGTCTCAGTCTATGTGCAGGTGGGAATGTTCAGTTCCTCCCCTCTGGGCAGGGCATCTCACCATGGCTGATGGAATCTGTGAGTCACTCCCGGAGCCCTCGATGGCCATGAGCAGAGATAGCCCCAATGGTGTTAGCAGGGCTGGGTCACTCCTGGAGCCCTCGATGGCCATGAGCAGAGATAGCCCCGATGGTGTTAGCAGGGCTGGGTCATGCTGAACACAAAGAACACTGCCCCACCTGTTTTTAACAGCTTATGGAGATGGCAATAGAATACATACTTTTGGTTACACCTTCCATGTAACCTAGGACACCTTCTCCACTGATTACATCCCTGTGTGATGGGAGGGAATATTTCCCAATAATCTCGCTGAACATTTTCTACAGACACTGTGTGCTGAGTGTTCCCACAGCCCAACTCTGCAGAAGAAGAGAGACATCAGTGTCAGTGCTGAGAAATTCATCCTCCCACTCTCTGCTTCAGCTGGCCAGGGGTTTTAAGGCCAGAATGGCACACTACACTTATTGACCCTGATCCCCCCAATAACCCAAAGCTCACCCCAGGATTTCTACATCAAAGCCAGGAACTGGCAGCAGAACTGTGTGCTTGAAAAGGACACTGGACCTCAGTTCAAAAGGGTCCATATCCATCTCTCAGTAGCCTGGCTCAGTGATTTAAGCACTGCCACTGCCCAAAAGTTCATTTTGTTTCTATCTGAATGCATCTAACTTTTACCTACAGCCAAATTCCTCTTATTTACAGGTTTTGCAGTGTAACTGCTACTCAGTTGCACCATTTCCTGCAATAACAAATGAACCTACTGTTTTAGCAGTGATGGATCATCCCTGCTTGTCAAAAATAGGAAATTAGAAGGCATTTTGGCTGACAAAAGATAAGTGAGGGATTGCAGGACACCCGTGCCAAGTGCAAGGACATTGGTACTTGAAGCAGTGCGAAGTGTAGGAACTGTGGTGGCTGTGAAGATCATGATTGATACAGGTGTAACCCAGTGAAGGGACAATGATGGATATGGTTATTATTTGAAGTTCAGTTTCAATCATTTTGACTCATCCTTAAATGCATTAGGGTTTATTTGCACTTAGGGAGATGAGCTCAGCTAATTGCTGGAGGCTCTGACTGAGTTTCAGAAGGTCCAGCTCTGAGATGCACAAAATAATTCCCAGTCAGGAATTAGTCAGGCTCTACAGCATCATAGGGTGTTTCTGGAACAAATAATGCTCACGAATATGCAGCAGCAGTTTCCTCCTAAATGGGATATTGTTTCACAAAAAAAAAAAAAAAAATTAAATAGGAAAATGAAATCTCTTTTTCTACATTTGTAAAGCTTTTTATCCAAAGAATCCACCACAATCATTACCAAACGTTTCATCTGACTAAATCAGATTTTCACAGTGGAAGAAGAAACAGGCTTGGGTTAAAAGAGAAGAAATTCCCTTGGAAGGGTTAAACACCCTTTTAATTTCTCACTGTTGGGCTCCCTGGGCCACTAAAAACACAGAGTTGAAGCTGACCTTCCCAAATTTTTAGGACAATTCCTTAGGAATTCATGATTGGTGCGTAATCTTGCCCAGGAAACAGCTCCTGCTGCCTCACCATCCTCACCAGGGTTAGTCACTAAGGAGACTTCAGCACCAGACCTGGGCATGGCAGGGAGGAGGGAGCTCATTTCAGCTGGAAATGGCTGCAAACAAAAGGAGGCAGAAATTCCTCAATTTACCTCCTTCTCCAGGAAAAACTGCTCGGTCTCCTTTAAGGATGACATCCTTATGACAGGATTCCTTTTTAAATGCTATTTTGTTTAATAAATCATGTAAATTCCAGCATGTAAACTAGAGCATTACAGACAGGCTGGTAAATAATTAACGGCTCGTTTGCATGAAGAGGGAGAAAATACCCAATTCAGCAAATCAGGCAGGAAGGTGAGCGTTCACCCTCCTGAGCAATAAGGGGCTGGCTCCTAAAATTCTTGTGAGTGTCCTGGGGAGGTGATTTTTGCTCAGGATGTTGGCTGGAGATGGGGAACAGTGTGATTTAACATGGATAAATGAGTGCCTCTGTGTGTGTAAGCTTTGTAATAAAGCTTTCCTTGGACTTAAGGTTTTTTGGGGGGTTGATTTGGGGGTGGTTTTTTTGTTTATTTTTTTCCTGGCATCCTTTAACTTTAGGAGTGATGACGTAGGAGGCACAAACAGTGAGGTGGTGGTTCTGTAGCAAGAACAAAACCAAACATATGTGGGAATTATTGATAAATATCTGAACACACAAAGACATCCAAAAACCTTGTTGGGGCATCCTTTACTGATTTTAATAAAGGAAATAGTTCCAGTTCCTACAATGACATTGCCTTCAACAATTAAAGCCTCCAGGGCTCCAGAGAATCTGTGCAAGGAAGGCTTCTCAACATATTTGTCACTCTCTCAAGAAGCACCAAGGCCTTTCCGAGGCTTGAATTTCAGGAATGATGGTGTTTGGTGTTGCTGGGTGAAGTGTTTAATCAATTAATACTAAAGCTACTCAAGATTTCTGTGGTGCTGGATGTTCTCTGCCCTCGGGGCTCCCAGCCTCTGAAGCTGTTATTGCAGAGGCCTCTTATTTGGACAATAAAAACAACTAAATAGGGAGTTGGGTGGACAGGGAGGAAAATCCTGCCTTGGCTTTGCAGGAGAGGTCTGGACACCTTGAAGAGAGATGTGCCAGCCCAAGGTGCCACCTCTGGGGTTCAGTGGCTGGGATGTGATTTATTTGATGGGATCACAAGGGCCTACCACACCACTTACTGTAATATCTCAGGGGAAATAACAAAATTATCAAGAAGCAGAGCACATTAGCCAGAAAAACTTGCTGTTGCCTAAAAGGATCCTTGGCTGCTCCAGCCCTCTCTGAGCAGACTCTGTTCCTGCCCCTTGGGCAGCACTTGATGGCTCTGTGATGCTTGTGCATATTATTTGTGCTGATTGGAAACTGGATGTGGGAATGAGCTGCAGAATCATGCCAGGCTGCCTGGAAAACGGGCTGTTCTTAGGAAAAAAAGCCTCTGCGGAGAATCTGTGGTGTAACAGAGCTGTGCCAGACACAGCTCTGCTTCTCTGCAGTGCCAGGTGAGCGAGGGTGGAAAGGCAGTGCCTGCCTGGGTCAGTCTGACCTGCTCCTGGTCAGTGCTGCTGCTCCAGGGGACAGCACCAGCCCGGGAGGTGATGTGGGGACAGGGCCACTCCTGCAGGGCTGTGAGAACAGCTCCCAGCTGCTCCCTGGGTGGGATCAGCCCTGCCCTGCACACCTCTGCCCAGGGGAAAGTGCTCCTGTGCCCCCTGTAAGGTGTCCCTGGGATAGGGAAGGTGTCGCAGGCAGGGAAAGCAGCCTGGGGCTCTGCAGGGCCACCTCAGCGTGGGGAGATGAGGTTTGGGCAGAGCCTGGGTGTCCTCAGCCCCAGCCTGGCACCATCTCAGCATCCTGGAGAATTCCTTTCCTGGGAGCTGTGCCCTGCTGGAGCCTGGCACTGCTGACACAAACACCACGAGCTGCTTCTCCAGAGCATTTTGTGCCATCTCCGTTCCCTCCTTCCACCTGCTCCTCCGAGGGGACCCCAGTCCTGCTAGCGAGCTCGGTCTGTTGCTATGGCAATGCTTGTCACAAATGAAGACTTCCCAGCACGGCAGTGGCATTAAACCCAGACATTTCCATACGCCTCTGGCTCCGGCGGGATTTGGCTCTCCTGGCTGAGCGCAGGGAAGGATGAGGCTGCTTCCCTGCATCCTGCCGGCCAGGGACACACAGGGATGCTGCATGGGCAGCGGGGAGCCCTTCCCTTCTGCAATGTGGGTCAGCAGCCAGTCCTGCAGCATTAATGCCTCCTCCTCCTCCTCCTCCTCCTCCTCCTCCTCCTCCTCCAAACACTCCAGCTCTCCCTCTGAAGTGCCGTGCACAGAGGAGCAGTGTCAGCAGCCAGGAGAGAGAAGTCAGGGAAGAGAACTGGAAATAAATGTGCAGGGAGGGCAGCTGTGGAGGCCAAATCTGCAGCAGGGGCTTGCAGCCTCCAGGGCTCACTGGGGGATTAAAGCTTCCCCCTGGGAAGCGGTTTAGGGGTAACAGGAGTAATCCAAACACGGCATCATCGCCTTCCTTCCCCCCAAGCATTGCTAAGTTTAGCTGTGTTGCCTCCAAGAAGAACTGCTCAGCTAAATCCCTGGGCCTGGCTTTGAAAATTTCAGCACGTCCCCTGTACTGCAAAATCAAAGCCTCTTCCCTGCTGAATACACCTTTGATCAGAACTGTGAGAAATATTTGCAACCATGTGAAACTTGAATGATTTGGGGTTTCATTACACACTTGAAACTCAGACCATTTTCATCAAAGGCATTGCTAAAGTTCACCAACCCTCCAACAGAACCTTTGATGCTTTATGGCCTGCATTTTGTGTAAAACTCGCAGGTTTGCTGGACTTTTTATAAGTGAAACTAGCTGAAAGTGGCTTTGACTGCATTTGGAGAACAGACACTCATCGAGAAGGCAGCCAGGTGAATTTTGTTGCCTTCAGAGCTGCTGCACGCTGTCATATGGCAATAAAGGGTAATTCTGCTGAACCCAGCAGTCGGGGTTGTGGCTGTAGCTGGGAGAGGAGGAGGCAGAGAGCACTGCTGTGGCTGTGCTCTGCTCTTCCCTCTGGGCTGGAGGCAGCAGCAGGGCTTGCAGTCAGCGAGTCAGGCATTTCTCAGTGCCGGCAAGTGCCTTGGTCAGCCTGGGGGCTGCACCTTCCCTCAGAGCCCTTGGGGAGCTCACAGCTTCTGGAGTGTGGGATTCCATGGAGAACCCATCCTTGGCCAGCTTCTGTCCCCACCTGGGTGTTTTATCATCTCTAGTGGTTCTGTTCCCTGGAGCATCACCCACTCTCTACTCTCTTGCCTCATCACTAATTTTTGCACCTCCCTTCCCAGCCTGCCACCGTGACAGAATCACACAGAATTAACCAGGTTGGAAAAGCCCTTAGAGATCACAGAGTCCAGCCTGTGACCCAGCACCACCTTGTCACCCAGACCATGGCACTGAGTGCCACATCCAGACTTTCCCTGAGCACCTCCAGGGATGCCCTCCCATGGCCTGGGAGCTGTGACCTCTCCCTTCTTCTTCAGGACTGTCTCCCTCTCCCTGTCTCTGGCAGTGAGGTTCCTTCTCAGTTTGGCAGCTGGGGCTCTTCTGGACTCTGCTCATCCCAAAACCAGCCTGGTCCAGGCAGAGTGGGTTTTCCCTGTTCCTCTGTCCCTGGAGGGGAAGGGTGACCTCTCACCAAGCTCAAAATTCTCCAACTGCAGCACTGTCTTGGTCCAGCTCAACTCCTGCTGCTAAGGAGCAGTAAAGGTGCTCATGAGGAGAAAAGCAGGGATTTCACTACAGGACCACAGTCAAAGATACATTGAGGTAGGGAAAGACCTCTAAGATTGAGTCCAAGCATGAAGCAGAAGGATAAATATTAAATTTGCCATTTTCCCAGGCACTGGCTCTGTGTGTGTTTTATTTGCAACTCTGTTCTCTCCTGCAGATCACGGAGATGTTCAGAGCAGTGCTCCCTACCTGGAGGATTTGCAAACCTTCAGAAGTCAGCAGCCAGAGCCCCTGCTAGTGTTTCCATCTCCCCTTTTATTTGATGGATCTAACTTCCCTCTGCAAGAGCTGGAGCTTGGTTAGGGCTAACCCTTGGTCCAAAGGCACAGCCCTGATGAGACTGAAATGTTGTTCTTCTCTGCAGGGTTGGAAAGGAGCTGGGAGAGTTACACCTACATTCCATGTGTCTACCTGAGACAGCTTTGCACGTTTACATACAAACTTTGGATCCAAATGAAATACAATCCTTGGAAAATCATGTGTGTAGCTGTGATACAACAAATGCTGGTCCCTTGCTGCGTGGGGCAGGGCTGCTGGGGTGACCCAAGGGATGCCAGAAGTGTCCAGCACATTGTACTTTCTGTTTCAGCTGACTGCTAGACCATGAGACGTGACTTTTGTCAAGATTTCATTATCTTCCATAAGCCAAGCAGCAGGACTTTGATTTAATTATGGGCATGCTTAGCTCAAGTCCAAGTATCCCCCTTTGAAATGCAGCTCTGGGTTTTAAATGTGGCCTGAAACGGTGCCTCTGGTGCTGATGGTGTTGGGAGCACCCTGGCTGCTTCTTTCCCAACTTTTTTCTCCTGTTATTTGACCCCTCATCCCACACGAGGCTTCCTCTCTCTCAGTGAGGGCTGCAGTGTGCTACAGCAGCTCTGAGCTCTCCTCTGGTGGGAGCAGAGCTGTGAAGCCCCAGGGAGCACAGCAGCAGCCAGGATGTCCTGCTTTGGGCTCTGCATCACAAAACAGAGGGTCCCTGACTTGGAGGGGCTCCCCCCGTGCCTTTCTCCCTTGAGAAAAGGCAGCTGTGGCATGGCCACCATGGCCAGCTCTGCTGAGGTGTCACCCAGCACAGGCTGGGGCAAAAAATGAAGAGAATGAGGTTGAGGGTGAACTGAAAAGCCTTCACCTGCTCGTGGCTCTGCTATCACACAGCTCAGGCATGCTGGGGTCCTGTCCCAAAGCCACCATCCCCAGTTGGGAAGCTGTCTCCAGTGAGGACATTGGGGCCAGGAGCTCCCTGTGGCTGTGTGAACACACAAAGCAGCCTTTTCCTTGTTCAGTGGAAGCAAAGCTGCTCTGGTCCTGCCCCCAGTCCCCTCAGACTGACCCCTCAGGCCTGGGCTGACCACGGCTTTGGATGGAGCCAAATGCAGTAAATAAATAGCAAGGGAATGGCAAGAGATACAGCAGGGCTGACAAAAGCAGAGTCAAGGCTGAACTTGTTCATCATCACTGGAGCAGGCAGAGAATCTCTTTCCTACCAGGGAATCTCATTCCTATCAGTGAATCTCGTTCTTACCAGGGAATCTCATTCCTCCAAGGAATCTCATTCCTGCCAGGGAATCACATTCCTACCAAGGAATCTCATTGCTACTTGGGAATCTCATTCCTGCCAGGGAATCTCATTCCTACCAGGGTATCTGATTCCTACCAAGGAATCTCATTCCTGCCTGGGAATCTCATTCCTACCTTTACCCACTCAGAACAATGTATTCCTGGTGGATCCTCAGCTCACCTCCCCAGTACTCCGAGGCAGATGGAAGTCAGGTCAATGCTGTGTTAGGGACATGGCCAAACACTTTTCCTCTGAAATCATAATGACTTAAAAAATATGGGGAAAAAAATTAAAAATTACCCTTTGGCCGCATCTGACCAAGAACATTCCTGGCTGTGCTTTCGTGTCTTGGAGATGCCCCTTCAAGAAGGAGGGTTTGTAGCAGATGTCTGCACACAAGCAGTGCACAAATATTATTGTGAAAGTGGTTTTTTTCTGTGTGTGGAAGTAGGAGCCAGGCTAGGACAAATTGTTCTGCAAATCGAAGAGCCCAGGGAAATGCAGGCAGCAAAGGTACAAGGAGAGGGAGGGTCAGCTCTTGCTGATGTGGAGTGGGGATGGGAACAGGAACGGGGTCACCTCAGGGTGCTCTGCACACCCTGGGCAGTGGAGGGACATGGTGACATGGAAATAGAGATGGGAGGCCATGAGAGGCTTTTAACCCAGCAGGAGGACAGAGAGCTTGGTCTGCCATCCATCCAGGATGGATTGTGCGGGTTTGGGATCCACACCAGCGCTGCCATCACGGTTCCTGTGGGTGTGAGCTGAGCTGCTGAGAGCAAAGCCAGCCTGGCCACGCTGCCTCGACTGCGCTCCTGCCACATCCTGGCCAAAACGAGGGATTTGGCCAAGCAGGGGCTGAGCAGGGAGGAAAGGAGAATGCAGCTGGAGAGGGAGGGATTAGGTCAGGCATGCGGGAGGGAGCTGCTGAGACCACAGAAGATCCCAAGCCGGTGGCTTCCGAGAAGGGTGCGAAGAGCAATCGGAATCCAGGTCTGAAAACTGGGCCCAGGAGAGAATTTGTGAGGGAAGTTGAGCTCAGAAAGGTCTCCCTGACATTTCCAGCCAGGGCTGTGCCCCAGCACAATGCCTGTGTGTCAGAAGGACCTGGCACTGTTGGAAACAATATGACTTTTAAAATTTAACTTATTTCCTTTGTCAAGCTTGGTTTGCCATAGCCTTGGGGAAAAGAATTTTTTTTAAGGTTTTTTTTAGGAGATGTAGCACAACTCTATGGAGATGGGCTTGACATATCAACAGATTGGGAGTAGCCCAAAAGATACTCAAATTTAGCAACCATCAACAGAACATCAGCGGCCATCTACAAACATCTACCCCAGACAGAAGCTGGCTCTGGCAGAGTTGGAGACATCTAGTCCAGAAAAGACGGATAAGAAAATGAAAGAATGAAGATCTAATTAACATCAGAGGCAAAGAAATTTGGATCCAATAGGAAGCTGAATGCTGGTAGCTGCTCAACTTTGGACCGATGAATATTAAACCAATGCATCTCTATGGATTTTGACTGTATAAAATTTGGAGGAAAAGCTTGTAAAAAACCCTGTGTGTTTGGAATATTTTCCTCGGCACATCCTGGCCAGAAAATAAAGTAATTCCTGATTGTCTGTCACTTCCAATATAATGTTAGAGGGTTTTTATTTTCTTCCCGATTTTTGGTGTGCAGGCTGGAAAACAGGAGAGGGCAGGGAAACACCTTCTCCCCGCTGCTCACACGGCGCTGTGCGATCCCATCTGTGGCACTGCGGGGTGAGGCCACCCCACGGCAAGCACAGCTTGAGGCTGGGCCAGGTTTTGTGTGGGTGCACACAGTGCGGGGTGTGCGGTGCTAACAGTGTGTGCAAACCACCCGGCGTGTGAGAGAGTGCAAACCACTCGGCATTGTCATCCCGAGACAGCAAATCCTCCCCTGGGAAGGAAGGGTCTGTGCCCTACCTTATGCCAGAGGAAAGAAACTCAGGAGTAGCTCCAGGAAAAGCAGCGTGTCCGCTGGGAGCAGAGCGCCTGTCAGACTTGGAAATTAAATGGAAGCACGACAAATCTGGATTGTTCCTGCCAAAACCAACTTCCATTACTTTATAATTCAACACGTGTTACCAGCTCCTATTATTAGAAAGGCAAACTTCCTCCACTGTGGGAAGAGGCTGAGATGGAGCTTTCTAGCCCTCTGTAAGTTAATTACAGTACACATGTTAAAAGCAGCATCTGTCTTAGTCAATCTAGCTGATTATTGCAGCACTTTATTTTTAGTTGTTATCAAGGTGGAGGATGACACTGATATAAGTGGGGAGCTTTGCACAGATCTTGCTCAGCCATGTGTTCTCCAAAAGCAGATCTGGTGGCTCTCCTCTCCTGGAGCTGGGCCAGCAAAGCCCCTGATGGACTTGTAGGAAAAGAGTCAGGGCAAAATGCTTTGACTGCAGAGTTACAACAAAGACAGCGAGACCTGGCTGTGAAAATCAGCTGTGGAAACACCAGGAATGGTGGCCCTTTGTGGTAGTCCAGTGGCCAAAACCTTTGCTGGCTCGCTTCTATTCTAAGTTCCCTCTGATGTAAATATTTCTGGCCTCATGACGGAATGCTTTGATTTCACACATAATAAACGTGTTCATGCCTTTATGTCTAATTCTGCTGCTTGTGCTATCTCAACTTCTGGGCAATGTGTGAGTGTCAGGGTGGTGCTGACAGAACCAACAAAATCATGCCAGGTGAGTTTTCCTTGGGACTATGGGAAGCTTCTCCTGAACACATGAGAGGTCTTGAGGTCGTGGCTGAAAGTTCAAAGTCTGGCACAGCTCCCCACTCCTGCTTTAGGGCAGTGGTGTTGGTGTCACGTAGGAGGTGTGGAATTGGCATTTGTGGTGTATTTGAGTGCTCTTGGCTGGAATGCTGGCACTGACACCATTCCCTGTGGAATGGAGACTTGGGGGAACCTTGGTTTGCTTTTGTGCTCCCAGCACAAATGAGAAGAATCTGTCTCCTTCCCAAGCTAAAATAAACAGGTAAACAAGAAAGGGAAAATCCTGAGCAGAAACCCTGTTGGGTTTTAGAGCAGCAGCCCTTGGAAAGCCCAGGGAATGAGCAGTGTGGAGTCTGAAGGCAATGCCTGTCCCCAGGGATGTGCCTGACCTCTGATCCTACGGTCAGGAAACCTCTCCAGTGTGATGGAGAATGGAAAGAGCATTAGCAGACCCTCAGCAAATCTAAACCACTGCTACGCCATGGCCTTATTCCCAAAGGAACACTTCCCAGAGGTCTTGGCTTCCTGAGCTTGTATCTGCACGAGCCTCAAGCCGCTCACATCTCTCTGTGTGCAGTTTCACAGAGGTGCTGCAGGTGCCAGCTGAGGATTTGGTGTGACAGACACCTCGTGCAGCAGATCTGCTGCCTGTTTACCAGATCAAAAGGCAATCTAAACGTGCTGACATCTCCGTGTCCTGTAGCAGCACGGCAGGCTGATGCTGCCTGAGGAGCGAGCAAACTTTCCTGGGTTTGTGCAAGGGCCATTACCAGTGTGGGTTTGTCACTCTTTTCATTTCTTTTTTGTTTGTTTGTTTGTTTCTTTGCCTTGCTCTTTATCTTTGCAGAATGACAGAACAAGATGTAGCTGGGAAAGTGATGCCTGACTTGTTATTGCAAGGCTGGATTTTAAATGTACAAGGTTTATCTGAGGGGGGCCACAACTCCTGGCGCTTCCTCCCCACCTCAGCAGGAGGAAATTGCCACCATCCCCACTCTTCCAGAGTGTGCTGGGCAGAGTAGGAGCCTCAAAGTCTGTCAGGGAGAGCCTCTATTGAGTCACGAGGTGCAGCAAGAACCATCCTTGCTTTCTAAACTCCTTCTCTGAGGAGTTTAAAGGATTATGCAGGTGCCACTGAACCTTTCTACAGCTTGGTCCCACAGGATTAAGGATGGCAAACCAGATATGTTTATATAAAAATAAATTATTAATGATGATAATGATTAGACTAAAAGATCTCCATCAGAATTATTCACTACATAGTACAGGAGTTACAACTATCAATATAGCACAGTGCCCCAGGTTTGCAGCGATATTGAAATAATTCTACTCAAGATATCAAAGCCAATTGTGAAGTAGATGGATGTCCCTTATCCAGACCAACACCCGTGGGCAAATTGAACTCTGCTCTCCTCTCTCACCTGCAGCCCAGGAAGGATTTACAGTCCACGTGTGACGGAGGCTGTGATATTGTAAGGAGGGCCATTCTGGTGCTACCACACCTGGACATCACACCCAGGTCACTGCAGAGATGAGAGGGGAGAACAAACAGGACAGGTCTTAAGGGAAGCTCTTTGGGTGTTTCTGACTCAACTGGAGCAGTGGCTCTTGAAATACTCTGGGGAGTGATCATGAAGCACTTTGAGGAGCCATGGGCTGGTGTTCCAGACAAAATGAAGGCAAATTCAGCTGGTTGGAAGGGAATTAATGTCCCTTGGGACACCAGAAATGTAAGCCAAAGCAGCCCTGTCTCCTTTAGTCCTTCTATTTCGATTGGGCCTGGCCTGCACACAAAGGGTTTCTCTGGGATCAGACCACAGCAACAGCTGGAGCAAAGCTGGAGCCGCCGTGTCCAACTCCCACTGACCACCAAGGCACCGCGTTTATTCTGAACCAGTAATGGCTGTGTGATTAGAGAGAGCTATTTCTCAGTGGAAGATCCCTTCCAAAGGTCACAGTTGCTGTGTGTTTACTCCCAGGGGGTCTGTGAAGCCACTCTGGCAGGAGGGATGGAGAACACCATGTGCTGCCTCTCTGGGGGATGCTCCCACGGCCCTGCTCCCCTCATCCCCTCTCCCTGTGCCTCCAGCCTTGTGCTGGCTGACCTGAGCACAAGGGGAACTTGCTTTTCCCTTGCCTCAGGTGGTCTGTGGTGGCCGGGGCTCCATGGGTGCCAGGCAGCAGCTGCAGGGGCTGTGCTTGTTCGGGGGCTGTGCTGGAGTGGCTGTGCTTGGTTGGAAGGATTGTGTTTGTTTGGAAGGACTGTGTTTGTCTGGGGGCTGTTCTTGTTTGGGGGCTGTGTTTGGGGATCTGTGATTGGGGATCTGTATTTGTTGGGGCTGTGTTTTGGGGCCTGTGTTAGGGGATCTGTGTTTGGGGGTCTGTGTTTGTGGGGCTGTGTTTGTTTTGGGGACTGCATTTGTGGATCTGTGTTTGTTTGGGGATCTGTGTTTGGGGCTGTGTGTTTATTTTGGGGGCTGCGTTTGGGGATCTGTGTTTGTTTGGGGATCTATGTTTATTTTGGGGGCTGTGTTAGGGGCTGTGTGTTTATTTTGGGGGCTGTATTTGGGGCTGTGTGTTTATTTTGGGGGCTGCCTTTGTGGATCTGTGTTTGTTTGGGGCTGTGTGTTTATTTTGGGGGCTGCATTTGTGGATCTGTGTTTGTTTGGGGCTGTGTGTTTATTTTGGGGGCTGCGTTTGTGGATGTGTGTCTGCACCTGAGCCCAGCAGGGACTGTCCCCACTCCCCCGCCCCGGGAGCTGTCAAGAGAGCAGCAGTGCCCCGGTGCCAAGGCAGTGCCCTGTGCTCAGCGTGAGCCTCTGCAGAGCTGAGCAGAGCTCAGCAGCCCGGGCTGGAGTGTCCCCACAGCCCCAGGGAGCCTTTCCCCACTCCGAGCGGAGCCAGAGCTGTGTGCAGCCTCTCCCACCGCATCCCTGCCCCGCTCCTCCCAGCGCCGCCAGCTGAAGGCACATCCAAAGTGCCTCCTCACTCGGGAACAGAGAACTTCCCAGCCCATCCCGGAGACTTTCAGCTTAGCTGCTCTCCCTGGCCCTTTCATGTCTCCTCTTTGTTGGGCGAGTGCACGAATGCGAGCCCCAAATAAGCACCTGTGCTCGAAAGGCATGAACAAATAGGGAAAGGATAATAATATCCAAAGGTTTTACAGCAGAGGTTAAAAAGGCAGCCAGACTACAGAGACTGCTCAATAGTGGTTTGCTTGACTGATATTACAAAGGCAAAAGACAGAAAAATCCTTGGAAAATACCTCTGAGCAGTGATTGCTTTCTCAGAAAGCCTCGCAATTAAGCATGAAAGGAGTCCTTCCAAGCTTCTCAGATGCATTAAAGATGTTATTATGAAATAATTAAGCTACATGGAATAATTTGAGATCCACTCTGTCCTTTACCTCCCCATCTGTTGAGGTCTTTATGCAGAGCTGATGCAAAAGGCCTTGGCAGCCCTCAGGCCATTGGGATGCTCCTGGCTCCAGGCTAAGCTGGCCAGGGAAGGTGAAATGAGCCCTGGGTGTTAATAACAGCCTGGAAGGGCCAGCCCTGCACAGCCAGAGCCGTGACCCCAGGGTGTGTCTGACACCTCTGAGGCACCCGAGCTGCCTCCCCTCGCCCCAGGGTGTCCCACTGCACACCCAGGTGTGTGTGCTGGCCAACAGCCCTGAGCTTCTGCAGGGCAGGGCAGGATGAATTCATTCCTAAATCCATTCAGCAGCTGATTGGTATCTTCTCCAATTCATCCTTGCCACATTTACTCTGCTGCTGGGAATGGGAGGCTAGTGTTTCCTCAAGCCAATGTTACACGTGGTTGTGTGTTTCTGGGAAGCTAGAAAAGAAAGACTCAATAGCTTGAAAACCCACAGTGGTGCCAGAGCTGAATTCGAGGAGTTTATCAGAGTAAGGCTTTGCTTTTCTGTTCTCTCTGGGAGCTCCATGGAGAGCCCCTGCCTGTGTCTGTGTAATCTTTCCCACTGTCCCCATGCCTGCTCAGCTTTTCAACCCCACACAGCTCAGCCACAACTCTGCAAATGGTTGACAAAAATTGACAAAAGGAATGAGCAAAACAGTTGCACTTCACACCTATAAAAACTACTGGACCTACAGAATCCCCATAAAACCAGGGAACTAACAACTAATATCGTCTGACTCCCAATTCCCCTCTGGAAAGGAATTAGGTAGGGTACAATCCTGCTTGGCACAGAAGGTGAGGAGCAGTTCTGTTCACCCTGTGGAGTCTGAGTTCTGGGATTGCACTTGTGATTTCTCCTGTTTCTTAAACCACCAGCCTGCTCCAGCCTCCCTTTCTTCCTTCTCCTCCACGCCCAGTGTCAGTTTGCCCTCGACGTGTTGTTTTCCATATGCTGTTATCCAAATACCTGGCCTAAGCTTCCCCTCTTTCAGGGGATCAGGGATCACCTCCTCCCAGAAGCCACTGAGGGAACTGACAGACAAAGTTCCTAATCCACTATCCATCATGTTTGAAAAATTGTGACAGCCAGGTGAAGTTCGTGATGACTGGGAAAAAAGAAAATATAATCCCCATTTTAAAAAAGGGGAAGAGCATGAAAGGAATAAGGGAGTGTCTTTACAAACAAACTGCTGGTAAGATAAGACCCATACTGAAAAACAGAAGAAACAATGGGAAGGATTTCCATAGGAATTTCACTGATTGACTCCCCCAAGACTGTGGTAATAAACTACAGGAACTGAGGCATAAGAAAAATAAGAAAAGGGGGGATTTGTATTAAGGGTGTCTGCATTAGGGGAAATGTATATTACTGTGTCTGCATTAGGCATTCCGGGAAGTCTGTACCTCTCAGTACCTCAGCCAATGGGGAAAGTGAGAGGGAACTACGGCCGGGAAAATAGGATAAAAAGAGGCTTCATCCTCTAGCAATCTGAGAGACCCCATAGGAAATGCCCATGACCTCTCCCTTTATTCATCAATAAAGTTACAGGGCTCCTCTGTCTCCTTTTTGGACATAAACCTATGGTGTTTGTCGATTAATTTTTTCTGGCAAGCAGAAGACCTGGAGAGCTGCAAACAAGCCAGGCTCCCAAGGTACCAGTGAGGGATCCAAGCACAACTGCTGTGCTTGAGGAAGAAATTCTGTGTTGCTTGCTCTGCTCTCCAATATTCTGCATCTCCAGGAGGAACTGCTCTGGATGAGCTTTCCCAAGTGCATTCCCATTGAAAGCAGTGGTGCAGAACCCGGGGTCCTTGCACGGGGCTTTCACCCTCACGAACTCAGTGGGCTGAGTTAAAAATAGGGTTTGACACAAAGGATTTGACTTGAGGGGGAAAATAGAGACATTTCTTGCTGGGATTTGCTGCTAAGGAGATCTGTTACGGACCAAGGGAGATGTGCACGTTTCCTGATCTGATATTTTCTTTCATTCCTTGAACTCAGCTGAACTCTGGGTATTGTCAAGCATTTCTTTTCTAAATGCACGGATTAATTAGCTGCAGGACTTAATAAATGTCCTGAGAAAAACACTTTCTGCCTTCTGACGCCGCCTTTAATGTAAAGTCTGTTTGACAGGAGGTTTCAGGAACATTTGCCTGGTGACTCATCTGCAGCACAGGGGGAGTCTGCATTCCCATTTACCTCAGTGGAAGATGAGCCCTTCTCTTGGGGTGTGAGCAGCGTTTGATGGCTCCTTTCAAAGGGAACTTCATCCTTCCAGAAGATCTTGAGTCCTTAGGGCAGGACTGAATGATCTAAGCTGGGTCCGGCCTTCTTCAAGGCAGTGGTGATGTTCCCAAGCCTTGGGATGGGAGCTGGGACGGGTTTAGGATGCCAGTCCAGGTGCTTGGCATCCCAAACCCTCCGGGGAGCTGCTCAGAGTTGTGGGATCACTGACAGGGCTCCTGCATGTGTGGTGTAAACCCTGCACAGCCTCAGGGACCTTCTCCTGCATCACCCAGAGCAAAAGCCTGTCCAGAAGAGAAACCAAGTCCTGGAGCAAAAAGACCTTTTGTCTTCTCTTCAGCCCTGCAGAGCTCCAAGCAAGAGGCAGAGAAGCAGAGCAGAGTCCTTCCCACGCTGGAATGGGATGGAATTGAGGACCAGGCTCTCCTTGGCAGAGCCTGCCAGGCCCCTTGGGACAGAGACAGTGATGGAGGGGCTCTCCATCTCTCTTCTGCTCCCTCTGGATCTTACAGCCAGAGGAAAACAGCCCTGTGGAGCTCCTGGGGTCTCCTGCTCTGTGTGGGTAATGTCAGGAGGCACTGGAGGCTGGCAGGGGCTGGCACCAGAGTCCCCAGCAGCAAGCACTGATGTCCAACCTTGGCATCTCGTTATTCCAAGGTCCCAGATCGCCAAGGGGCCGTTTCACCACGAGTCACTCAAGAAGGCTTGGTGTTAGTTTAGATGAGAAAAATTAGTTCCATCATCATAAGGGCAAGAAACCTTTCTCTTCTTCTTTTTTCTTTCTGCCTTTTTACTTTTTTCTTTTTTTTTCTTTTTTTTTTTTTTTTTTTTTTAAAGTTGCAAGNTTTTTTTTTTTTTAGTGAAAGCTGCAAGTCTGAAACAAAGAATAAAATCCACAGGGATACCCTTAACCCTCAGATCTTGTGGATTTTATCCATGCTTGAACATTTTGTGTGCCTCTGCCTGTGCAAAACGAATTAAAGGTTTCAATCCGGCTCCTGGTGGAAAAAGTGCTCCCATCACAACTGGCACTAATTGGCTCCCTTGTTAGCAGCTGGTTGAGAAGGCGAGGAGCGAAGTCCGCACAGCCTCAGCCCCCAGCAGCCCCGGGAAGGTGGGGGAGCAGCTCCTGGTGCTTTGCCTCTTCTAGGGAACACCACACATGGCTTTCCAGGCCTGCCAACTTAGCGTTAAATTCCCCTAAATCTTGTTTGCAGCGGCAGCATGCCCCTGACGGATTAATGGAGCTGGGAGAGGTGCAAAGGAACGTGAAGAAAAGGCTGTGGTTGCATCACCCAGGGTTAGTGCTGAGAGCAGGGACCAAAACCTGCAGCGCTGGATGGCCGGGGTGCCAAGGGAGCACAGCCCTGCCCGCAGCAAATGAAGCATTTTCATGGGGGAAAAACATCAGTTTGAGCTCCCCTGCAGCTGGAGGAAGGGGAATTGCACCTGGGAAGTGTCTCTGTGGTGGCTACAATGCTTCATCCATCAATATTAATAATAACACATAAAACTGGGGCTTGCATATTATCTCCCAATGAGCAGGAGCCAGACACTGGGTTCCATGTAATTTAATTTCAATTAGTGCACTGGAGCTTTTTAAAGAATGGACTATATATTCTTCTGCAGTAACTCGCAGGCTATTAAACACAACGCTGAAAAATTTTTATGTAAATGAGAGTTATCTTATTGGCTTTAGTATCTTTCTCCCTTTCCCTTCCCCAGGTAATTGGGGAGGAAGGTGCTGGGGAAAAAGAAGCAGGTGATGGGAAATGTGAATAATGAAACCTCTGCAGCATTGCCTCCTGTTAGATGCGGGAGCCCAAAATATATGTGTGTGTCAGTTTAATTTAATTTGCTGTTAATTAGCTTAAATGGCAGTCTTACCTTCGTGTGCTTTCACTGCATTTCTGTCCAGGCCCTCATTAGGCAGTGGGATAAAGCAGGTGCTTGTTAAAAATCCCAGAAGTGCCTATTTCCATTACGAAGCTACTCCCAGCACGCCGGTGAAGGAGCTGAAGCCTTGTCCCCGGTACAGCTGCTCAGAGAGGGGGAGCAGCTCCTCTTTTCACAGCTCGCAACACTAGAACAGTAATTCCTTAATAAGATGAGAATTTAAAATACAAGGTGCAGCAGCAGAAAGTCATTGAATGGTTTGAGATGGAAGAGACCTTAAAGCCTATCCAGTGCCACCCCTGCCATGGCAGGGACCCCTCCCACTGTCCCAGGCTGCTCCAAGCCCTGTCCAGCCTGGCCTTGGACACTGCCAGGGATCCAGGGGCAGCCACAGCTTCTCTGGGCACCTGTGCCAGGGCCTGCCCACCCTCACAGGGAACAATTCCTTCCCAATATCCCATCTGTCCCTGCCCTCTGGCACTGGGAAGCCATTCCCTGTGTCCTGTCCCTCCATCCCTTGTCCCCAGTCCCTCTCCAGCTCTCCTGGAGCCCTTTAGGCACCAAAAGGCCATAATTAGATCACCCCAAAGCCTTCTCTCCTCTAGAACAAACAAGGCCAATTCTCTCAGCCTTTCCTCATAGGAGAGGGCTTCCATCCCTATAAATCCAATAAATAAGGAGGTCTGTAGCTCTCTCCAAAGCCAGGTGGACAGCAGACACTCAGAAATCTGCCTGGAGGATTTAGGTGTTCACTTCCCACCAATTTCCAGTTCATGGAAAGGATGACACCTCTACAGGGACATTGGAACTGTCTTTTGAATGCAAATCATTCAGAAACTAAGGTCCCAATTATTTAATTCAGGCCAACAAAGGAAATGGGAAAAAAAAAATCTAGGTTTAATTTAAATCAGCCTGGATGAACCTGGGAGAGAAAGAAGAGGCAGGAAAGAGGCAGCAGGGATGGAAAAGGGCACGGAGAAGGAATGCAGCGTAGGGGAGTGTGCTTTCAAATATTGATATGGAAAAGGTATAAATAGAAACAAGCACATGCTAGTGGAGCTAATAAAGGGCTTGTTTACAAGTGAGCAGAGAAGTTCATTAAGAATGGGAGCGAGCACCTGCTCTGAAAATAAAGGAAACACTTAATGAGAGCACAGAGAGGGTGGAGAAAGGGGTTTGAGGCCAAATGTGCTCAAAAAAGAGAGAAGTTCAGCACCTCTCGTGGTTCACCTTCGGCATTTGTGTGGAGGGTCCCAGGCCATGGGCAGGGGGTCACAGACACAGCTCCAGGGCAGAGCAGGTGGCTGGCACCAGGAGCTCAGGATCAGAGTATCTGCTTCTCACTTACTCCAAGGAGTGTTAAATCCAAGCAACGGAAACAAATATCTCTGTTCATTTCCTATTTTCAATTCAGCTGTTTCTCCAGCCTTCTTCTTTTCACTTTGTCTGTCTCCAGGTGGAGAAAAAATATAGGCAGGGAGTAAAGTCTAAACTCCCTGGGAGACGTCCTGCTCGAACTGTCTGCAGCCGACGGCGTCAGCCCTGCAGGGGGATCAGGCTGTGGTGCCATCAGGTTAAATCCTTCCTTGTATTCACCTTCCCGAGGTCGTGCCCTGACCAGTCCTCAAGGAGCAGATGTGATGAGGCTGGGAGGCTTTGGCCCTGGCTGGGGAGGGAGGGCGATATCCAAATGACCTCACGGAATCACAGAATATCCTGAGCTGGAAGAGACCCACAGGGATTGTCTGGTCCAACTGCTGGCCCTGCACAGACACCCCAGGAACTCCACCATTGCCCTGAAAATAAGCGTGGAGGGGAAGATGGAGGGTGGTGAGAAAGAACATCCATCTCTCTCCTCTGACCTCCCTCCAGAAGAGCCCTCTGGAACCTGCCCTGCCATGGCGGGTGTTTCTCTGACCTGACATTCATTTCTCTCCTCTTTTGCTTAGTAGGAGCTGGAAATAACACGTAGGGCATGTCCTGGTAGTCCTATGGCATCCTTGCTGTGGGAATTGTCTGCCCAGGGACTTCCTGCCCCTGCCCGGGGCTGTGACAGCCCTGCAGCACCACTCCAGCACCCTGCACCTCTCACCTGGAGAGAGGGACTTCTCTGCAGTCTGGTACCAGTGAAAGACAAGAAAAAGAAATCTCCTTTTCCCTCCCTGCCAGCCAGCTCTGCCTGGGACAGAATAATTCAGGGATGATGCTGGGAGAGCTGTGGCTGCTCCTGGGAAGGGGTTTGAAACTGCTGCTCGGCACACCAGGCTCTGCCCCAGCTCCCATGGATCCTGGCATTTGGGGTGAGGATGAGCAGGGCCCTTGGCTGGAGAGCAGCCTGGCAGGAAGCGCTCGCTTTCCACGGGGAATGGTTCAGTATTCCCTGGTGGCAGGCACTGCCCTGGGGAGCAGGCTCTGAGTGTTTGTCACAGAGTGCTCCTGGAGTCATCAATCTCCCGAATCTGCTCAGCAAAGGCGTTTGGCTCAGCTCTTGGCATACTGAGCATTTGGACAGGCTTAAACTTTGTGTAACTTCCAGGGCAGCAGTGCAGGGGAAGGTGCTGATCTCCTCTTCCAGGTGATGCCAAACGAGGAGATGGAATGAAGCTGCGTCGGGGCAGGCTCACAATCTGTCACAATCTGTCACCAGCCACAAGGAGGAGAGGGTGGGCTTGGCCTTCCTGCACATTCCCGCTGGGATGGGTTTGTAGGGCAGATGGAGAACGAGCTCCCTGGTCTCCCCTAAGAGCCCCGCTGTGAGGATGAGGAGTAAAGAGCCCATTTGTTCAGTCTGCCAGCATGAACTGATTTCATACTCCGTGTTTAGCAGAGAAGCTGTTTCCCCTTGAGCAGAGTTATGCACTTTGCAGTTCCTTCTTTAAAATGACTTAGTTATACATTTGCTCCATGTTATTTTGAATTCTCTTGAAGATCAAGGACACTACAAAGCCAGCAGGATAAAATTAGCATCTGAGCTGTAGCCTTTGCTTGGTATAAGAAATGCAGATCAGCTTCACTTGCAGTGAATGCTGGAAGGTGAATTTCATTTATGTCTTCCTCCAGCAGACCCAGTTCTGCCATCCCTGTTTGTTTTGCGTGCCACCACATCCCCTAAGCTGTCCCGGTATTTCCATACAGCTGCTGCCAGAGAAAGTACCGGACCACAAAATCGGACTTCCAACTGATAAGAAATCAGTTTGTTCCGAATCAGTTCTTATCTGCTCACAGTGTGGTCCCTGGGAGTTTCAGCAGGGAGCAGTCGGGCTGGGCTTGTTTGTGCACAGCTCTCCAGGCACAGCACCGACCCTGCGGCGCTCAAAGGCTCCTGGAGAGGGGAGGGTGCCTGGAGAAGTGCTCCAGCAATGACCTAAACACGGGAGAAGCGCTCTGAGGTGGGGCTGGGATGGCCACTGGGACTGGGTGGTGCCCATGCAGCCATTGTGGGGGGAAATGCTCTCAGGGTGGGTGTTGGAGGTCCCTTCAGCACAGCACAGGGATGAACAACCTCTGGTGCTTTAAAAGGCAGACTGACCAACAGGAAGTTTGCTGAGGTGACCTAAAGACCTCTCAATCCCTTCTCCTCAAGGCGAATTTTTTAGTCAGGAGCTTTCCAGGAGTTTCACAGACCCTCAGCCTGTCTCCAGCTGGAGATCAGTGAGATCAGTGGAGATCCTCACCCACAAGGAGTCCCTTCTCCTCACAGGACTGCCTAGAACCACACATATGATCAAGAGCATGGAGCAGGTGCTCCTGGAGCTCCGGCAGGGTTGGTGCCGTGACCATTTCCCTGGGGAAGCTGTTCCAGGGACCAACCATGCTCTGAGGGAAGAACCCTCACCCAGTGTCCCACCTGGGCTTTCCCCGACTCAGCTTCATTCCATCTCTTCATCTGATGTCACCTAAAAGAGGAGATGAGCCCTTCCCCTCCACTGCTGCCCTGCAAGCGTAACCAATTTTAAGCCTGTACAGGTTCTCAGTGTGACAACAACTGAGCAAAACCCCACTGAAAGAACCCAAAATCCAAGGAGAGAATCTGCCCAGCACCACTTTGACACAAGGTGCTCCCTTCCATGCTTTCAGGTGCAGGGTTGGAGCAGAATGGGCCATGAAATCCTGAGCAGGAATTCAAAGTTTAGATCAATTTTTTTTTCCTTTGGCCACCATTTGAGCCTTAACCCATCATCTGCAGCCTTCATCCCTCCTGCTGTGGACTTGCTGGTGCCAGGCCCTGTTATCTCCCTGGAAACAGACCCAGAGCTGACAGCCTGCACAGCACTGGCCCTGTAGGTCTCACACGTGAAGCATTATCTTCTCCGCCTGCACCAGGAGGTGACTGGAAGTGCATCCACACAATCCAGACCAGAGCTGAACCCTCTGGGCTCAGCAGCCTCAAGGTCCTGCAGCTCAGGGTCTGGAGCACTGACCCCAGAAGCAAAGGTTTCGTTTGAATCTGGCACATCCTAATCTTTTATTCATGGTGGGTCATCCATGGTGACAATGAGTCAAAGCAGGAGGAGGAGGAGAAGAAGAGATTAGAAGAGCTACAAAACTGCCTGAAGATGCAGATGGGATCTCAGGGGGGACAGTAAGGATTAAAAGACTGATTTCAAAACTGCCAAATGACTTTAAACACTTTATGTTTACAAATTCCACAACCAGAACCCAAGGAGTTCCATATTTCCAGCAAATTAATTCCCCTGAAATAGGGATGTATTTTCTGTCTCTGTGTTTGCAGGTGTTTCAGAACAGCTTTGAGTTTTTGCACAGTATTTGAGATGATTTACTAAGATCTAAGTTGGGTTGTCAGTAAGCATAACTGGGTGTCAGTCCCTTGATCTTCATTGATTTATATCAATTTATGCCAGCTCAGGATTATTCTTTCAAGAAGATGGCTCTGAGTACCCAAGCTTTAAAGCCCAAGTTGGTTTAATTGGACTCACAGACAAAGTTGTTTCATGTTTCCAAAGTGAATACTCTGTAGGATGAGCACAAAGACACTTTCACAGGGTTACTGATGCAAGCTTAAAAGGAGGTGTTTTTCTGGGAATTGTGCTGCCGTTTGTGCTCATGGATTTACAGTGAGCCAGCAGGAAACAAGGCAAACGTGATCCATCTGGAACCACTGGCACCACCCTCCCCTCCATAACAGCCACCAGGCAGACCTGGATATTCAAATAGGATCAAGTTATCTGCAGCCATGTTCTTTGTTAAGGTAATTAATGTTGCGCGTGGAACTAAGGATGGATACGTGCCACAAACATCCTGATCCAGAATCTGGCTCTTTGTACCCAGATCCTTGTGTTTGCCCCATTAGAGAAGTAAGAGTGACAGTGAATTTTAGCTCTGGAGCCGACTTTGCACAGTCTGAAGGAGGTGGGAAGCTGGATCAGGGCTGGTGTGTGCCTCGTTTGCTGGAGGCACCAGAACACTGTGTCCTCATTCCCAAATCCCCAGGGAGGACGCTCTGCTTGTGGAGCAGCCCTGCCCTGCCTGAGAGGGCCCCAGCAGAGCAGATCCTGCTCAGCCCTGGCACGGGATGAGCTGCCAGAGCAGCTCAGTGCCCCTGATGGGCTGCTGACCCTATAGGGATTGCTGTTGGGGCAGCCACATCTCCTTTTTCCCAGGGGAAAGGATAAAGTCTGTAAGGACCCTGGATCTCTGTGATTCCCAGAAAGTAGCAGTAGTACCCAGCAAGTTTCCTGCCTTCCTGTTTTATGCTGAGAGCAATATTCCCAAATAAAAGACAGTCAAGGGAGGAGCAGGACATGTCACCTTCCAGTGTGCAGGACTTTCATTTGTGAAACACACAGAAAATTAAGGACCCTTCAGTTTTCCTGCCACCTCTTCCGTGATTAAAGCAAAAGAGGAGGGATTGTGTTTCACTTCTCTAACTTCTGCTTAAACCCCCCTGAAATGTTTTGCTGCATCCCCAAGTTACTCTCATTTGAGACTTCACACTTTTTTTTTCTGCTGTTATTTTACCTCTCATTATCTCAGTGTTTCCAGATGAAAATAGTCCCTCTCCAGCAAATCACTGGATGTTTTTCCTGTTGCAAACAGATTGCTGCCCTGCCCCTCCTCAGCATCCAGCCCCTGGCAGCAGCAATATCCTTTTCATTAGATGGATCAGGAGCATCCTGCATCCTCCGTATTGGTTTCCCCCCAGATGGTGGGATTGATGTGATGGAAATTTCCATGAGTTGTGTTACCTGTCCTAACACAAAATGCAGACACGTGTGGGTGCATCCCTACGCTGCTTTTCACCTCCTGCCTCCAAGCTGATGTGGAAGCTGAAGGGAAAAGACAAATGTTATTTGCCAGTTAGGTCTCCTAATTACAGGATGTGTTTTTGGGAGGGAAAAAAAATTGTTTTCACTTGCAGTCTCTCCAATCTGTTTTGAATTAGGAGACACTTAGGATTAGAAAGTGTTTTCTCATTAGAACAAATGTCACAGATTTAAAAATCTCTTCATTTAAATTCCTCCTGATGTTCTTTGGCTTGAACGAGTGAGCTCTTAATGTCCGTTTTAATTAAAGCATTTCCGTGGGATTTCAGCCTGGGCACCTAATGACAGCAGGTCTCGGGGAAGTGGATGTGCTCCAGCTGAGAAGGGGAACTCCTGGACAGCAACTGCAGCAGAAACTCTCCTTTTGGGGCTTTTTAGGGAAAAGTGCTAAAGGACACACAAATTAAGATCTGCCTAAGAGAGGATCCCATGCTTCCAACGGGCAGAAACACCACATGGTTTGGGATATGCTGGCTGCGTTTGCAAAGGGATTGATCTGTGTTTCCCAAGACACTGTGATTTTTTCTCTTTTTGCTGCTGTTCTCAGCCATCAGCAGAGGCTCTGGCAGCCAGGCAGGGTTGCTGGGCTCAGGTTTAGCACCCCATCCCTGCTGCCAGATCCACCCTCTCCCCCACCCACTCCCCACATTTCTCCTTCCTATTCAGGTGAAGGTTTAGTGCTTCCCCCACTCCCCAGCAGCTCCCGTGGTGCCGGATCCATTTATCAATGCACACCCACAGAGCTGCCATTGAGCAGGACCTTGGCAGCTTCCCCAGGAAAGAAATCCTTTGAAACACCAGGTTTCACCAGGCAGGTGTCAGGTGCTACAGGAAAGTGCTGTCAAATAAAAGTGTCGCTTGAGTACAACCACATCCCTCTCCTGGAGCATGGCAAAGGTGGTGGGAAGCATTCTGGTGGGAAACTGGATTATCCTCAGCTCCTCAGTGTTCTTGCTTTCCTGCCTGGACAGCCCGTACTTCTCCCTTTTCCCTGGAGCAGCCTGGGGCAAGGAGCTGGCCCCTGCCTCTGCCTCACTGTCTTGGTTTGAAAGACAGGTGTCTGCCAAGGCAGGCAGAAACTTCTCTTGGAGTAGGGAATATGACTCCTTTTCCTTCGGAATTATTACAACTTTGAAATCAAGGGGCTCTCAAGCAAAAGCTATGGGGAAAAGGAATAATAGTTCTTTACTAATAGAGCAAGGCAATAACACAGAAACAATGGTTTAAATAGACAAAGTCAGAATACAACCTGCACCCTGTTAGGGCGGTGCTGCAGTGCAGTTCAATGGTGGCTGCAGTCCCGTTGGAGTGATGGATGTGCTCTTGTTGAAATGGTGATCTTGTGGAAAGGTCTCGTCGGTCTCTGGAGGTCCAGTGGTGGCTCCTGAGCTCTTCTCCTCTGGGAATCAGTGGGAAAGGTAGCCTGGTGTTCCAGGGTCTCAGTTTATGTGCAGGTGGGAATGTTCAGCTCCTCCCCTCTGGGCAGGGCATCTCACAATGGCTGATGGAATCTGTGAGTCACTCCCGGAGCCCTCGATGGCCATGAGCAGAGATAGCCCCGATGGTGTTAGCAGGGCTGGGTCATGCTGAACACAAAGAACACTGCCCCACCTGTTTTTAACAGCTTATGGAGATGGCAATAGAATACATACTTTTGGTTACACCTTCCAAGTAACCTAGGACACCATCCCAGGGGTTTCCACAGGAGAGGGACCTGGAGGCCAAGAGCCATCCGAGGTGGGAGCAGCACGTGGGCAGAGTTTCCTCACGGTCAGTGGAGGTGTTGAGAAAACCAAACCACAAAGCCACATCTCAGCATGGAAATCACACAGCTGGGGAAAGGCAGGGACCTCGCCTGGGCTTGCGCCTTCCCTCCTTCAGTGATGAATAAATCTGGAGACAGTTAATAATGAAAGGCTATTAAGATAAGATTTAGTCTTTATTGTTCTTGTGTTTCCTTCATTTGTCAGGCACTTGAACCAAACAGAGCAAAGTTGATCTGGGAAACGCTGCTGATCCCCAGACAGAGGCAGATTTATTGGTGCTTGTGCCCATCTGAGGGAGGAGGAGCCACCTGGGCAGGTGTGGCCGTGGGGAATCAGAGCCTCTGCTCCTTTACCTCAGGACAATCATTTAGAGCAGTCACCTTCACTTGGTAGCTTATAAACAGTGTCACTGCAGGAGCTGGGCAGCATTTCTGGGCTAAAAAAGGACCTTGACAGACAAAGTGGGTTTTTTTCAGGAAGAAAATCATAGGATTATGGAAAGGGTTGTGTTGTAAGAGATCAAAATGTCATCTCATTCCAACCCCACCTTCCACCATCCCAGGCTGCTCCAAGCCCCAGTGTCCAGCCTGGGCTGGGACACTTCCAGGGATCCAGGGGTAGCCACAGTTTCTCTGAGCACCCCGTGCCAGTGCTGTCTAACCACCACAATTCAGGCAAATCGGTTTATTTTTAATGATCCTTGGAAGTAATAGTCTTTATTTGCTCCTCCCTCCCCAACACAGTAAGTGGCTTTTTGTCTTTTTAGAGGGATTCCTGTTTGTGCTGCCTTCCACTCAGGGCCTGTGTGTTGCTGCATACCCTGGTGAGTGCTTAGGAGCAAACCTTTGATTTCCTCAATGTAACAGTAAGAAAAACATAAGAAAATAAGCACAGGTCTTGTTCTCAGCCCATCTTCAGCTGCCTGTAGTGTGCAGATCCTGGAAGGAAAGGCACCTGGATAAACACAGGGAATGGGCACAGCCTAAGGCTGCCAGAGCTCCAGGAGCATTTGGACAATGCTCTCAGGCTCAGGGTGGGATTGTTGGGGGTCTATGCAGGGCCAGGGGTTGGACTGGATGATCCTGGGGGTCCCTTCCAGCTCAGGACATCCTGATCCATGATTCTGTGGTTCTCTGTCAGGAGTTCCTGCAGCAGGAGGCTGAGGGGAAACGTGCAGCCCTTCCCGAGATAGCAGCACTACGGATCTAGCCACCTGTGAGGCATCTGCTTTTGGAGATCATGTTCACAGAGATTTTCTCCTTTAACATGAAGTGGATGCGCCCCAGCTCCCCCCCTTCCAACCTTCTTTTATTGCTTTTAGACTGACTTTGAGATGGGGTGGAAAAAGAAATCTGAGGGAGGTGAGTTCCAAGGTCAGCGCTGCTCACCCAGCTCTGTCATCCCACTGAGCTCAGAAATTGGTGTTAACACCTCCTGGAAAGAACAACAAATATAAAAGGAGAACCTTGCTCAGACTGGGAAGCAGACCCATTACTGGGGCAGCCACTGCAGAGCAGGAGTCTGGCAGGACAGCAAATCCAGCCCAATTCCGATGCCGGTTCAGCCCAGATGTGATCCCAACCCCTGGCAGCATCCTGGGCATCTCCTAGGAGATGGAGAAAGCTGCCTTTTTAGGCAACTTATTTTTTTAAACATCACAAAGCACCTGTGTATATCTCGTTCCTCTCCTATTAGAAATCTGCTTTAGCAGAGTGCTCTTTTTTATTTTATTTTTTTGCTTGGTCTTTAAACATCTGATGATGGGGCTTTGTGGTGTGGAAAGCACAAATTAGTTCAGAGCCTTTCATCTGCACCCCCCACCCCTTCCACTTACGATTCCCTTCAGTGGTATTCACAAAATCTATTATTGCTGTTGTAGATTGCCACGGTGTGACTTTGGAGAAAATTCTTTCTATGTTGACACTGTTGCTTCATTGTTATTCTTTCTGTACCAGTGAAACAAGATGAAAAATTCATTAAAAACAGAAAAAAAAAAAGGAGGAAAGAAACCCACTGGTATTTCTCTATCTCCCAGCACAAAAATCAAATGTGGAAGACTGAAAACAGGGTGATGGGAGGAGAAGGGTGAAAGGGTTAAATGTCTGAAGGATTCACAGCCACACACAGTGTCTGGGACAAACATGGCAGTAAAGAGAATAAAAAGGACTTGTCATCTCCTTCAGGGGGTCCCACTATCAAATTCGGAGCCAGGGAAGGCTCTCACAGGTGGACTCACTTTCTCTGGGATGTTTCAGCAGACAGTGACCCCTCGGAGGAGCTCTGGGGGCTGCCCCACGGCCCCAGGGAGCTCTCCAAGCAAGGGCTCTGCCCTTGGCCCTGCTCCCATGGAATCACAGGAGAGAATCTCCTGAGCTGGAGGGACCCCCAGGATCATCCAGCCCAGCTCCCAGCCCTGCAGACTCCCCAACAATCCCACCCTGGGCATCCCTGAGAGCTCTGTCCAAACACTCCTGGAGCTGTGGCAGCCTCGGGCTGTGCCCATTCCCTGGGGAGCCTGGGTAGTGCCCAGCACCCTCTGGGGGAAGAACCTTTCCCTATCTCCAGCCTGACCCTCCCCTGACACAGCTCCAGCTGTCTCCTGGGTCCTGCCCCTGTCACAGAGAGCAGAGATCAGAGCTGTCCCTCGGGAAGAGCTGCAGACTGTGATGAGGTCTGACCTCAGCCTCCCTTCTCCAGGCTGAACTATGCAAGTGCCCTCAGTCCCTCCTCGGGTGGCCCCTGCACACTCTCCCTGCCTGAAAGTTCCCCACACTCCCTTTCCAGCCGGGCTGGCACCTCCAGTCCCCCACATGGCTCCAGGTTCCCACAGACATCACTTCTAGTCTGGTTTGCCCCATTTTCCCAAGCAGGGAGGCAGAGGCAGGAGGTGGCAGGGAAGGGACAAGCTGAGGGAAACTGAGGCACAGACAGGCTCTGCTGGCAGTGGGATTCTGGAACCAGCTCCCCACCACACCAGTGCTCTGGTGGGCTCCCAGTGCCTCCTGCTCTGGCGATGGCGTTGGTGACAGGGGACTCTGTGCACAGCCCTGTGTTGAGTGCTTCCAGAGCCTTCTGAATTTCCCAGGCTGCAGCCTCAAGGACACCTGAGGCCTCAAGCCTCAAGATCTGCACCTGAAGCCTCACCCTTCCAGCCTGAGCTCTCCTGGGATCTTGAGGCTCCCCAATCCTCTTCCCAAGTCTGCTGCAGGCTTGCTCCGTAGCTGCAGCTTTTTATTCTCGTGACAAGTCTTGATCTCCACAATTACCACTACATTACTTTCCATCCCAGGAAGGGGACACCCTCAAAAATAATCACCAAAATATTTTTTAAAAATAAAACACGGAGGGACAGATCCCAGGGGAAGGCACAGCCAGAGGAGCTGGACCGTGCCCTGGAACTCCTCCTCCCCAGGGGGACCTCAGCAAGATGTGGTTCTCCAGCCTCAGAGCAGCGTGTGACTGTTCAGGGCAAGCCGAGGGGCTGGGAACAGCAGCTCCAGGCTCTGCAGCTCGGAGCTCCCCATCCACCCTCCCTGGGATGAGGAGCAGCTTCTCTGGCTCCTCACACGGAATGGCACACCCCGCAGGTGCCTTGGGACCGGGAAGGTTTTGCTGAGCTCTCCCACAGCAGCCTGGTGCAGACAGGGGCTTTGGGCAGCACGGAAAGGCCGGGGGCGGCCTGGGCTCCAGGGAGATCAGGGATGGCTTGGGCTCTCCCTGGGTGCCAGGAACAAGGGGCAAGACCCCTCAGGGCTCCTTCCTGGGACCTGCCCCAGTAGCCACAGCAATGACCTGGGGATGGGACAAAATGCACCCTCAAAATGAGACCCTGGATGTCCCTTCCAGCCTGAGCTCTCCTGGGATCTTGAGGCTCCCCAATCCTCTTCCCAAGTCTGCTGCAGGCTTGCTCCATAGCTGCAGCTTTTTATTCCCGTGACAAGTCTTGATCTGCACAATTACCACTACATTATTTTCCATCCCAGGGAGGGGACACCCCCAAAAATAATCGCTGAAATATTTTTTCAAAATAAAAATGACAAAACATTTCCCAGGATCTCTGTTGAGGGATGTCACAGGGGAAGAAAAACTCTTTTTGTGATCAAGAGACTGAACTTCAAAACACCCAAACTGCACATCTCCGCGGGGCACCTTTCTGCAGGGTTATTAATAAGAAATAATTGTTTTAAATGCAGAAAAGTCTGTGTACTTTCTATTCCCTTCCAAAAGCCCTGCATCACTTGTCCTTAATGAATAATGAAAGATGCTTTTGTATTGCTTCCCACCCATAGACTTTCAAGTGATTGTTAAGCAATAATAAATAGGACTCTAAAGAAAATCAGGGCTTGATGAAAACTTAATTCTGGACTAATAAGAGAAGCACCTGCTGTTGCACAAGTTTACAGACGTTCCTGGGGCTTTGGTGGGTGGAGAATTTTGGTGAAATCTCTGAATGTTCCAACATTGGAAAAATATTATGAAATTATTCTGAAATGTTGTTCTGTAGCCCCATAAGAATTAGAATTTGGAGGCCCTTAATCCTCCTTGTGGAAGGAAACCTGGAGATGCCGTGCCCAGGACAGGCACTTTGATCCCCTGAACACTGCACTGCTGTGATGGCCTGGCTGATCTCACTCTGAGGGAGGATTTATCATCAACAGCCAAACCCAAAGAAGATGTTGTTTTCTGAGGAGAGAGAGCAACATCCCATGTCAGACTGCAGGATTTGGAGTTCATGGAAAAACAATGTGTTCCCCCTGGAAGCTGATGTGGCTTTCAACCCTGCCAAGGCTAGCCCACTCTGCAGGTGAAAAACTGTACCTTGGAAGGGATATCATGGAATCATGGAATGGTTTGGGTTGAAGGGACCTTAAAGCTCATTTTGGAGCCATGAGCAGGGACACCTTCCACTGTCCCAGGTTGCTCCAAGCCCTGTCCAGCCTGGCCTTGGACACTGCCAGGGATCCAGGGGCAGCCACAGCTTCTCTGGGCACCTGTGCCAGGGCCTGCCCACCCTCACAGGGAAGGATTTCTTCCCAATATCCCATCTAACCCTGCCCTCTGTCAGTCATGAGCTGCCCAAGAAAAATTAAGCAGAAAAAACAGTTGATTGCTAACATTTGGATTGGTAGGTACTGAGTTCTTGCCTCCAGCCCACAGCCAGACAGGCCTTGATTTAGGCAACAGAGTTCACATCCCTAAGGGGTCTCTACTGCTGACCAACCCAACCTTCAGAGGTATCTCTGAGCACCTTGACACTCCCACCGATCCCATCAGGAACCAGCACTATGTTGGGTACCTTTGTGTGACTAAACACTTAAACATCGCTATAATTCCATTGGGATCAGTGGGGAAAACTTGAGGGGGGATTTGCCTCCGCCTTGATTGTCAGTTGATCATTTCTGCTGTGGCACTATCCCAGACATGTATCAGGAATTTTTTTTTTTCACAGAAAGGGCTGCCCAGGGCAGTGGGGGGAGTCACCATCCCTGCAGGGATTTAAAAGCCGTGAGGATATGGCACCTGGGGACATGGCTTAGTGATGGGCTTGGCATTGCTGGGGGAATGGTTGGACTTGATCTTAGGGGGCTTTTCTCACCTCAGCGATTCCGTGATTCTGTGATTTATGACTGTGTGCACAACTGTGATGGGTCGCTCCTGCTGGTGAGCTCTTGCCCTTCTCTCACACACTATTGAGAGCAGCTGCATAAAATTATTTGCATTAACGCGACCTGAACACCGTTCCCGCGAGCCGGGAGCGCACAGCGGGAGCCTGTGGAACCCGTGTGCCACCTCCAGCTGATGCTGTCCCCGCACTGCCAGCGCTGCTCCCCGCGCACCTCCGCACGTGCCTGTCCCTGTAGTGCCGCCGCTCTTAGCGTGGGCTTCCCACGCCTTGAGGCAGTGACGAAATGCTGGACGTTCATTTCGCCCAGGAAACAGCATTTTCCCAAGAGAATCGTTTTCTTCCCGGTGAGTGCCAGGAGCAGGCGGCCACAGAACGGAGCAGCCGAGCTGAGCATCGCTCTGTTCCGAGAGTCCCCGGGGCACAGCGGCCGGGCTGGAGCTCCGGGCTGGAGCGGCGGCTCCGCTCCGCGCTCAGCGAGGACGCCTCCGGTGCGAACTTGGGCTGCGGCTCCGGTGAACCGGGTGCAGGCAAAGAGCGAGCGGTGCCGGTGCGAGCGCTGGGAGCGGCTGCTCTGCGGGGCCGGGACCCACCGACACCGACCCCGGGACCCCCCGAGATCCGCCGGTCCCGCACCGGACCCGCGCCCGGAGCATCCCCGCACGCCGGCCCCGCCCGCGCCCGCCCCGCTCAGGACTCTTCCACCGCGCCGGCGGCCGAGCGGGAGGGA
>VZRL01001214.1:316093-364697 GCA_013397895.1 Origma solitaria
TCGGCCCTCCGTCCGCACGGCACCGGCACCGGCACCGACCTGCCCGGCACCGACCTGCCCGGTGAGTGCTGCCGCCCTTCCCTCGGCTGCTCCCGCAGCGTGCGGTCCGTGCTGGCAGCGCGCGTCCCCCTGCTAGTCACTTAGTGTCGCTTTATTATTATTTTTCCCCTTCCAATATTCTCTTTGCCCGCCGTGTTTTTTTGCATTGGTTATGTTTTTCCGCGCCTGCTGTACGTTTTCCCCGTTTGCCGGGAAGGGGGGATGCGGGATGGGGAAGCGCCGCGCCTGGAAGCGGCTGCCGGGCGGGTCCGTCCCCGCCGGCGCTGGCGATGGCTCCGGGGCTGAGCCGTCCGCGGGTCCCGGACACCTGGGGGGGATGTCCGCGCTGTGAGCGCACGATCGCGGGGTTCTTCGTGCCTCCTGCTAACCGGAGATGCTCGGCTGCTCTGCCGGAGGTGCCTCGGACGGCGGGCAGCGGCTTCGTACCGAGAAAACAGGCGGAACACCGAGCCCGAGCGGCGCTCAGCCGCAGCTCCCCCGGCGCCGTGCGGAGCCCTCCAACTCCAGCGCGCCGTGCCGGAGCCGCCCGAGCGCTCTGTGTCGCGATTGTGTTGGGGCTCCTGATTTCTGTCGGGAGTTGTGTTTGGGAGCAAGCCTCCCCGGGGAAGTGGTGGAGTCACCTTCCTGCATGTTAAAAATGAGCTAATGTGGCACTCGGCCATATGGCTTAGTGGCATAGGGGGACTTGTCAGAGGCTGGAACTGATTATTTTGGCGGTCTTTTCCAACCTGAATGCTTCCTTTGATTGGAGGTGATGTAAGAAACTCCAGGTCTTACTCCAGAGCAGCTTTGGTGGGTGTGAAACAGTCAGGTGTGGCCGTGCCTTTGGAGGGCTGTCCGATGGCTGATTCCCTCGTTGGACAGCCCGGATGGCTGAGACACAAATTGCCGGCAGGGAGAACAGGATGGCTGTGCACCTACATTTTCCTGGCTTGCTCCTGAAGAGCAAGAGCCCACCTGCAGGAACGACCCATCTCAGTTGTGCTTGCTGCAGTGCTTCAGCACAGAACCCTAGGATTATTCAGGTTGGAAAAGCCCGCTCAGATCAAGTCCAACCATTAACCCAGCGCCGCCAAGCATACCACTAACCCATGTCCCCAGGTGCCACTTCTACACCTGCTTTAAATCCCTCCAGGGATGGTAACTCCACCAGTGCTGAGTATAATTCTCCCGTGGTTTTGGCACGGGAAAAGGCTGGGAACTGGCCCGGGCTGCTCTGTGCCTTCGGGGCCTTGCCACGCTCCAGCTCAGCTCTCCCAGAGCCCGGGCTTTGAGGAGAGTGAAGGCAATGGCATCACAACTGCCTTGAGCTGACCTCCAAGGCCTCTTGTTTCATGTGGAGGAGATGGTTGTCTTTCCCCCAGCAGTGAATCCATCCCGCGTGGAGACCGATGGTGGCGACCGATGGCCGGGCAGAGGGAGCGCGGTGGCAGCGCAGCTCGGCCGGTGCTGCCGGCCCTTCCCGAGCTGGCAGGGCCAGCAGGAGCCCCTGGCACTTGCCCTAGGTCTCGGTGCCCGGGCTGAGCCTGTTTTCCCTGGCTGTGTCGTCAGAGGGGCAGTCAGGGTGTGGGAGGGCTGGGCTGTGTCACAGCACCTCCGGATTGTCCCTGCTGGGGGAGGAAGGCTCAGCCCTTCCACAGGTGCCTCCACTCTCTGTCCGCCTGTAGCAGCTCAGTGGGAGCTGGTGCTGTCCCTGCCGCTGTGCCTGTCCTTTATTCCCCTGTTTGTTGGGATCTGGGCTCCTGGCATTGTTTCCCTCGGAAGGAGTTGGAGGGAGCCTGGCTCCCAGGTGAGCCCCGGGATGAGGAGCTGGCACGGGAAGGGAAGGGAAGGGAAGGGAAGCAGTGCCGCTCTCAGGGAGCTGCGGAGCCCCGAGCAGCGCTCGGCTGTGTGACCCTGTAGCACCCGTTCCGGGCCGCCTGCTGCGGCTGACAGCTTGTCACAAGGGTTATTGCTCACATTCCTGGAAGCCTTTTTGTGACTTGTTTTCGGCCGCGTGTGAAAGCTTCCTTCGGCAGGGGTGGGTGTTCAGACACTCCTCCGGCTCCGAGCTGGGGAGGATTGCTGCTGTTTTACTTCTGTCAGGCTAATATTGGAGATGGATTTCAGGGGAACGGCAAAGCAGAAGGAGGTGGGTCTCCTAAGAACCACTTTCTTTAGAAAAGGCAGATAATAGGCACTGAGTTTGGGGAGGATGTTTTATTTAAGGATTGAAAAGAGAGGATTAAAGCTCTTGACAGAGAACAGTTTACGTGGAATAAGTGATGGGACTTGATCATTCAGAAAAAGACTCTAACGTGTTCCCATCACCAAGAGAGCTTTCCACTCTCCTTGTCCCAAATTATTCAATAAAAGCAACAAAACTCCTTTTGATTTGAGTTCTTTACTGGTGGCTGCATAAGGAGTTTTCAGACCTAGCAGTAAATTAGTATCTCCTCAGAGAAAACAGCCTGTGGATATTAAAATCTGTGATATGCTAAAGGTATTGTGGATTTATCCAAGGTGTTAATTATAGGCATTGGAAGTAACTGTGTCTGTCTTGGAGAATTGCAGCTTTTCCTTCCTTGCCCCCTCCCATTAAGTTACTGGCACAGGGCTGTGTTCCTGGATTTGCAGAAGCACAAAGTCACTGCACGTAAAATTACTGAGATAAAGAAGGTATGTGCAGGGGAGAAGAAACAAGAATCAAATTTTAGGATCAAATTTTTATTCCAAAACAAGTTGCTCATTCTTATCACAGCTTGAGCTTTGTGATGGAAAGGTTGAAAGCACCCAGCAAGAAAAACAGGCTGGGAAAAAAAATCTGTAATAAGCTGAACAGAGTGAAATTCAGAATAAATTGTCATTGGAGAGTGTTTATAAACCTGCTGGAGAAAAGGGAGGGAGCAACCATTCAGATCAATAACAAGTTCTTTTTTTGTAACTGAAGCGCTTTAATCATACAGTTAAAAAAATAATCCAAAATGTGTGCTTTTTATACCTGTGCTGGTAGCTGGGGCTAAATCTGCAGAGTTCATGCTGATCTGGGTAATCTGAATCAAGCTGAATAGTAAAGAGGCTCTTAGGAGGATCTGAAACCCAGGAGGCATTTTTCAAACCTGAGTTATGTCACTTTTTTTAGAGGTGCCTGAGGCAATTGCATTTTAAGAAGACAAAGCTTTTGTTTTCAAGCTGGCCTAGAAAAATGCCAAGGATGAATCCAAAGTAAAGGCTTTCAGAAGTTGTCATTTGTGATTAAGTTGATTTTGCTGTTGTGCACAGAATGCTGCTGCCTTCCCCAGTGTGCCGAGAGCTGGGGCTATTTTTATTTTTGCCACCAGTCCTGCTGTACCTGTTTAATTCCAGTGAGTAATGGTTCACAGGGGGGTCTCACCTGAAAGTCTGTATTTAATGAGAAGGTCAGGTGTCTGCCAGCTCCATCTCCAGTGGAAAATTAATTATAGGTGCTTTAGAAAAGGCAGAATTAAGGTGACGCTGGGCAGGGATTGACTTAGATGGGTGCTCTGCAGAATTAACATCTGTCTGTGCCTAGTTTCGTATTTGGGATGTTGGAAATATCAAAGCCAAGGCTTTGAACCGTGAGCAAAACTGTTTCCTTTCACAGAGAGCAGCCTGCATGCAGACAGTGAATCCAAGGCTTTTCTTGGGGCTTCTCATGTTACTTGCAGCCTAAAACAATCAGAAAGAGGATCCTGGTGTTGCCAGGCTGTGGGCAAACAAGAGGAGCTGCTCCTGCGGAGCCCGAGCTGGGGGAATACTGTGCAGGATGTAACAGATGATGCTGGAGCATGGATGTGGAAAAGTGTGCTGCCTGCAGTCTGTAGTGCTGGGAGCTCCCAGAGAGATGCTCCTTGTTAAAGAAAGGTGAAATCCCACGGGTATTGGCATGACTTCTTTTTCTTAAATAAAACGAGAATGGTTTTTGTCTGAAAATGTGACCATCTGAAGGCAGCTCTGGCTGCATGAGCAGTGCCAGGGCTGTCTCACCTGGGCAGGAGGTGCCCCTGGAGCCCACCTCTCCCGGGAGCAGCTCTGGGTAGCCAGGGAACGGCTCTAAGGGCAGCCTAAGTCAGCCTTTTGGCTCTTGTGTAACCCCAGACAGTGCTGTTTGTCCTGCTGGCTGGGGGCTCTTGGGTTGCCCAACGCCAGGAGATGTGGGACAGGCTGGACCTGTGCAGGGGCACCTCCTGAGCTGCAGCTTGGGGCGCAGCTGGATCCTGCAGTGCTCACACTGCCACCTCCCCATCCTAATTTTTTTTTTTTTTTTTTTTAAAGGAAGCCTTGAGAATGTGTTGCAAATGTGTAGAGCAAGTGGTGCTGGGGAGAAGCCTCTGAGCAAGACTTGGCCTTGCCTTTGCAGGGAAGGTCCCCCGTTGATTTCAGGGCTTCTGGGCTTTTCCTTTCCCTCTGCTGCCAGAGCTGCCCGGCAGGATGTGCCCAGCAGGATGCTGAGCTCTGTTCCAGGAGCATCCCTGCACCTGCAGCAGAGTATTTCCTTTACTGAACATCCACAGACTTGGCCAGTGATGTTGCACAACTGTCCTTTTTTTTTTTTTTTTTTTTTTTTTTTTAATTTGTTCAAAACGTCTGGGTTTAAAATAGAAAACATAACGCCAGGTTGCTGGGGTTTTTTCCTACCAAGAATGAGGTAAATAGATGGGCACCTCTGGGCTATGTCTGTGTGAATTCAGTGACTCCCAGGTGATATCTGCAGCATCACCTCCATGTGGGGATGGTACCAAACAAAAGGAGCTGAGAAGTGCCACGGCTTTATCTGATGCTTTTGCAAGCAGCTTACATTTCAACAAATACGACAAATTCAACAAATACAGCTGGCAATGAATGGGAACTCATTTTCTGGGTGCTACCACGAGCAGAGTAAGAATGGACAGGTTAAATGTGGGAGCAGGAGCAATAACTGCGGCTGTGCAGCTCCATCTCCTGCTGGGTCCCAGCTTCCCTGGAGGGAGAGCATCCTTCCCCTGGGGCTCTGCCTGCTGGCACCTAAACACGGGGACAATTTCTGCAGGAGAAGGAGTTGTGGAAAAGGTGGCAATGGAGACTTTTTCTGGAATTAATTGAAATTCTGAAAATTCTTTTTAATTGTAGGATCACTCATTTTCAGGTGCGAATTCCCCAGTTCAGGACTAGGCTGGCAAAGGTCGACACAGGAGGTGGTTGCAGATCTCCCCTGCCAGGGCCCTTGGCATTTTTATTGGTCTAAATCTTGTGCTTCCCTTCTGTCTTTAGCAAACTTCCTTTAGGAAAATAGTCTTGGGAGCATCTGTGAGAGACAAGGGTCCTTTGGAAGCCCTGCTTTGCCAGCTCTCCTGCCCAGGGACAAAGTGCTGGAGCTGAGAGCTCTGCTTGAACTAAACTTGGGGGTGAAGCCCAGTCTTGAAGAAATAAGGACGATCTGGTGCTCCAGTGAAGAGGTTTGGACCTGGACCATGAGGGGCTGCATGGTGACTGCTGTGGCTGCCCTGTGACTGTCACCTGTGCCAGTGCCCTCAGTGCCCACGGTGCCTCTCACCTGGCCCACGGTGCCCCCCACACCTTTCAGATTTCAAGGTGCCTCTTCTGGCCTGACATGTGGCACCCGTGTGGAAGATTGCAGGTGGCTGCATAACATCATTGTTTTATTTCAAATCTAGACAAACCTCAGCGGCTGCTGTGGGCCAGACCTTGCAGAGCTGATGGTGCTGCCTGGCCTGAGCTGTGCTCCTGCTGAAGGGCAGCACTGGGGGTTTGGTGGTTCTGCAGCTCCTGCTTCCTGGCCCTGGAGCTGGATCTGCTGTAAAACAGGTATTTTGGCTTGTGACTGTTCATGCTGCAGCAATCTGCAATGCTTGGAGCTCTTACAGCTCCTGGAGCTCCTTCTGGAGTTGGGAAAAGCTATAAGCACTGCAGAAACCCTCTTGAGCTCTTCTAGTAATTTAGACTTAATTTTTTTTTATTTATAATTCTTAACTTCTGCTCCAAAGCTTAGTGTGCAGCTCTTCTGCTCACACATTTCCACAGGCTTGGAAAACCTTGCCCATGTCTGTGATGGGTCTGAGAGAATCCCAGAGTGGTTTGTGTTGGATGGACCTTAAAGCTCATCCAGTGCCACCCCCTGCCATGGGCAGGGACACCTCCCACTGTCCCAGGCTGCTCCAAGCCCTGTCCAGCCTGGCCTTGGACACTGCCAGGGATCCAGGGGCAGCCACAGCCATAGCTCCCCACCCTCACAGAGTAGGAATTCCTTCGCAATATCCCCTCTAACCCTGCCCTGTGGCAGTGGGAAGCCATTCCCCTTGTCCTGTCCCTCCATGCCTTGTCCAAAGTCAAGGAACCAGCTCTGAAATTTGTATTTATGATACAAAATCCTTGGTTCAGCTCACGTCCTGCAGCCAGTGCCCATCCTGCACCTCTGGTGGCACCTTGGCACCCTCAGTGCCCCAGGGACAAGCAGCCCTTGTGAAGTTCCCTGGCAGGATGTGCTGTGGAGCTCCTGCAGGACCTGGGCAGTGGCTGCTGCTGTGCTGCACACCCAAGGTGGGATGTGTGTGTTTTCCTGTTAATGAGGAGCCGAGTGCTCCCTGCAGCTGGGCTCCCCAGAGCCTGACTGCGGCAATAAACAGCATTTCCAGGGAGGGCAGGAATAAGGCCGAGTTCACTGATACCTCCTGTGAGCACCACCGCACCTCGTGGCAGCAGACAGCCAGGGAGGGCTTAGATGGTTTTAATTAAAGTTGTTGTGAGGAAGGAATTAAATTCGGTCTCTTGCCCTGCTCGTATTACAAGGGAGCGAGCGCAGCCTCTCTGAACGGAGCCGTTCTTGCCTTCTGTTTGCCTTGGAAAAAAGCAATTTCTCTGTCAGCTTTTAGCCTGGCTCCTGGGCCCCAATTGCTTGTTTATCTTCAGCAGCTCCCCAAATCGCTTTGAAGATGGGCTTAAACACTGATCATCTCTTACAGCCCTTCATCTTTGTTCTGCCAGCAGACATTAGGAAAGATATTTTAAATTACCTCCTTCCCCCCAAATGAATGGGCTGTGTGGATGGGCTGGGAGAATTAAAGCTCTTTCAGCCAGAGTGTAAATCAGCTGCTCCCATGTTTTTGCCCAGTTCTCCTGGATTCATCTTCTAGCCCAGTCTGCAAAGCAGCAGGGATTCCAGGAAAGATAAAAGCCAAAGTGCAACTTAATTTGGAGGCAGGATTCTGTTTGGGGAGCAGGAGCCTGTTTAAAAATGACTTTTTCTCCCCTTATTGCAGCAGCAGGATCTTTCTTCCTGCTGCTCCCTAGGGAAGGGCTGGGGGGCTCCATGGGGTGATGCTGTGCAGACAACGGGATGCAGTGGTGAGGTGATCCCTGACACTGGAAAAGAAACTTTGGATCTCTTCCTTTGCCATTTGAGCACTGAGATCTGGGAAAATAGTACTCGCTACCAGCAGAACATTTATTCTGTGTCAAACAGGCAGCAGACAGCAGAGGTGGTTAATTCAGCATGGAAAAGCCCAGAGCTACAGCTGAACAGGCAGGAAGGTTTAATCAATCATTTGGAGCAGGTTTCTGAAGCTCCTTTATGCAGACACATTTTTTTGTGGTGGTGTTGTTAACACTGATGGTAACAGGTCATGCCAGCCTCCTTCCCAAGCAGGCCTGGAAGGGAGGAGGTTATTTAGATACACATCACTCTTGTTCCTGATGCATGTCCCAAAATACGGGGGAGAGGAGGGCCTGGAGGGCTTGGGATGAGGAGTCTGGCTCAGTGAAGAGGGTGCAGCAGCCGGAGCTGTGTGTGGGTTCATGATCCAGGCTGAGCTCTGCATTCATTGCTTTTATTATCATTTATCATATCACAGAGTCACAGTCTGCTTTGGGTTGGAAAGGCCATTAAAGCTCATCTCATTCCCATGCCCTTCTGCAGTTCAATTTGCAGATTCCTTATCCCCAGCCCGTTTCGTGGGCTGATGCTCTGTGCCTGTTCAACTCCTGCTTTGCAAGAGAAGGAAAAGCAGTGTTTGTGACCTCAGAGTTAATAGATTTTAGCCACATTTGTAGCATAAACATCTATATTTTATGGTTTGTTGTGAGGCATTGATGCAGGGGATTCTGGCTCAGCGAGTCAGAGCTTTTACCCACTCAGTGATGTGAGTAATTTATGGCTTGCCCCAAGTCTGCACAGCTGGGTTGCCAAACTGCAGCATGTTGGGGAGTAAATATTGCATGTTTACACGAAGCCGTTTCTCTACAAGTCCCGAAAAAGAGGATGAACCACTTTAACAGGCTGCTCAGGCTGGGTAGGTGCCATGTCCTGGGGCAAAATGGAGTTGGGCAAAGCAGCCCAGCAATATCTTATAAATATAGTGAATTATGATTTCTTTTCTGGGTTGGAACAGAAGGGGAGCATTCCTGAGCATCTCCACAACCTGCAGTGATGTGACGGTGATGTGAGAGGGAAAGCTTTGTGCAGTGATGGCAAACAGCCTTTAGATCCACTGAGTTACTGTTCAAAACAAGTGTTTTCGGAAGCCTTTGCAAGTTGATGCTGGAATTGTCCCTGTGGGTACCAAACAGGTGTAGGGACCCAGGGCTTGTGCTGCCAGTGGCTGCTTTACAAATTTCCAGGTTAAATCAGGCAATAAGTTTTGATTTTTTTTTTCTTACCCTGGAGTTTGTTGACTTCTTATTTTACTCGGAGCTAGAGGAATCTCTAGCAAATAGAGCAGCTGATAAAATTGATGCAAACCAATTAACTTAGTTTATTATAAATGTAAAATATTCAGCGCTGGAAGGGACCCACAAGGATCGAGTCCAACTCCTGGCCCTACCCAGGACACTCTAACAATTCCACCCTGTGCCTGAGAGCACTGTCCAAGTATTCCTTGAGCTCTGGCAGGCTTGGTGCTGTGTTCACTTCCTTGAATTCTCACTTATCCCTCGAATTCTGCTTGCTTGAAGTATTCTAGTGAGAATAAAGGCGACCAGGAGGTATTGATAAAACTTCCCACCCTCTAGAGTTGCTTTTTGTCCCCTCCCTGGAGAAAAAAAAAAGTACTTTTCAACAACTATGAAAAATCTGAAGGGCCTGAAATTGCAGCAGGGTGGTGTGTGAAGCTCGGGGCTTCAGAAGTGCTCATGGCTCCGGAGCTGATGCTCTAAATATATCGCAGGTAGGAGGGCATGTGAGCTGGGCTGACCCTGGGCAGCAGCAGGGCTGGGCACGCAGCCGGGAGCCAGCTCCCCGTGCCCAGGGTGACGCTGGCAGTGCTGCCCCATCGTCCCCAGACCCTGCGGATCCTCGCTCACCCATGGCTGGGGTGAGGGTGCCCAAGCCCAGCCTGCTGCTGCTCCCGGCCATTCCCAGCCCATTCCTGGGGCTTTGCCCTGCCACAGCTGATTTTCTCGGAGGGCCTGGACTCTGGGGAATGCCTGGCACGTGGGATTTAGCTCTGTGC
The DNA here is from genome assembly GCA_013397895.1 of Origma solitaria. Classification (NCBI taxonomy): domain Eukaryota; kingdom Metazoa; phylum Chordata; class Aves; order Passeriformes; family Acanthizidae; genus Origma; species Origma solitaria. Next base: position 325,597 of record VZRL01001214.1, read on the forward strand.
AGGCGTGTAGCAGCCTTTTGCAGGGCTTAGTGTTGGCTCGGAGGAGCTGGCCCTGCTCTCAGCACCTTCCTTGGCAAATCTGCCCCGGCACCTGTTTCCTCTTGCTGCAGCTACTGATTTTCCTGCCTTTTTTTGTCTCAGGGTTAAACCTGGGAGGTGACAGGCACCTGAAATTACAGAATCACTGAGGCTGGAAAAGACCTCTAAGACTATCGAGTCCAGCTGTCGACACAGCACTGTGTTCATCGCTAACCCTGTCCCCAAGTGCCCCATCTACATGGATTTTAAATCCTTCCAGGGATGGGGACTCCACCACTGCCCTGGACAGCCTGTCCCAATGCCTGACCGCTCTTTCAGTGAGGAGATTTTTACTAATATCCAATCTAACCTCCCTGACAAAGCTTGATTCTGTTTCCTCTTGTCCTGTTGCTTGTCCCCGGAGAGAAGAGCCTAACCCCAACCTGTCCCGATGGCTGTGGATTTTTGTCAGGTCACCTGGGTGCTGCAGGAGTGTGCAGCCTGTTTCAGATGTAGAGGTTTCGCAGCAGTGCTGGCCGTGCTGTGCTTGTCCCCTGATTCAGCAGCCCCAGGGCTCTGTCCCTGTGCCATAAATCATCCTGGGAAGGTCCCTGGGGATGGGTGTCAGTCCTTCCCACTCCTGCCCAAGGTTGCAGGCCTTTCAGTCCTGGGAGCAAAAGCTGTGTTCTAATCTTGAAAATCATAGAATCCTACAGTGCTTTGGGTTGAAGGGACCTTAATGATCATCCCATTCCACCCCCTGCCATGGGCAGGGACATCTTCCACTATCCCAGGTTGCTCCAATCCCCATCCAGCCTGGCTTTGGACACTGCCAGGGATGGGCAAGCCTGGAAAATGTATTTAAACAAAAAAAGATGGACGTGCTGCTCCTGAGTTGCCTGGTGCAGCACTCCTGTGCACAGCTGCCTTTTGTTCCTGCGCGTTCCCAGGCAAAGCAGGTGGTGTTTAATTTTTTTTGCATTAAAAAAAAAATAATCTGCGGCGTGCTGTGTGAGGCCACTCACATCTGTGCACTCTATGTAGGTCAGATGTGTAGTTGCTTCTTTATGAAGACTAAACTTGACAGCGTTTCCTCGCTGCAGCTGGCGAGGGAGGATCACAAAATTCACATGCCGGCTCCACGAGAAATGTCCTTAGGGAAGAGCCCACAGCGGCTGCGTGTGCAGGTGAAGTTTATTGCCTTCCTGGTGTGCTCCAGGTTTGTGACAATGAGCTTTATTGATGAAAGATTTATCGGAGCTGCGTATCCAGCCTTGGTTCAGTGTCCTATCAGATTAGCCTTGCAGCTGGAGATGCTAAATGCTTCCCTGCCCTGCTTCCAGCAGCTGCCTCTCGCTCTGCCTGTTCCCTAATCTCTGCAGCCTGTGTTTCTCTTGCTGGATTTCTTACCATGCAAATGCCTCTCCCTCCCCTCTCCTCCCCCCAGCCAATCCTGTTCTGGCATTCCTTGACCTCTTCTGACTCTGGCAGTGGTGGAGGAGAAAATGAGTTGGAAACAGGCAACCTGTCATGGCCAGAAGCAAGTCAGGGACCTGATCCAACACCTTTTAGAGCAGTTGAGAGTCTCCCTTTGCTCGTGGGCACGGCTCGGATTCAGGTGTGTCTGGTCCTGTGGGAGATGCTCCACTGGGGTGGAAGTAGCTGGGGTCAGGGACACTGTTCCTGCTGATCTGCTGCTCACCAGGGTCCTCTGATCCCCTCAATCTGATCCCAGCCATGAAATAGGAGACCTTAACCAGTCTGGCTGGTTTCTGCACGTTGGAAAGCTTCTGGTGTCAATCCTGAAGTCTCTGGGCAATGTCAGAACTTTGTTTCTCACAGAACGGGCTTTTTGGAGGGAAAACTTGAAAATGGATCCCTGAGCATCCATTAAAACCAGATAAACAGAGGAGCTAAGGTTCGTTTTAAATCTGAAGAGGGAACTGGCTTCGCTACCCACATTATTTTTCCTTAGCTGAGATGACCTTGGCAGTGACCACAAAGCAGTGGCAGAGGGGATCAGAGCAGATGGAGGTCGGTATGTGGATGTCCTTACGCAATCAGTGCAGGGTGGAAGGTGTTCCCAGTATTAAAATTGCTCTGCCTGCTCCACAAGTCTTATAAAAAAACATTGGAAATGAAAGAAGGGCTCTACCTGCCACCTCCTCCTTTAAAAATGAGCAGCATCTGCAAGCAGAGGAAGGATTCAGCAAAGGAAGGATTGTCTCCAAGCACTGCCAGCCTCCTGGGAGACTCCAGATGGGATGTGGAGTTGTGGCCTGAAGCAGCTGGATGAGCACCCAGCACCTTGGGACGATGGCAATGGGCAGATCCCAGTGGCTGGAGCAGTAAATGGTGGAGCACTGATGTGGCTGGGACTGATCCATGGATTTGGGAGCATTGCTCCTGGGTTGGAGTAGGCTTCCAGGGGGAGGAAGTGGACTCTGGACTTCAGAGTTGCACCAAGTTTCATGGAAACAAGCAGTGCTGCAGCACTTGAAGGGAAATGGGAATATTTGAAAACAATCCATTCCATTGTGCAAGAATTCCAGCTGGCATCCTGGTTCTCGGTGTGCAGATGAGGGTGAGGACATCCCAGTGCAGATCTCTGCTGCAGAGACCACCTGGCTAATTGCTCTGCTGCTGTGTTCAGCAGCAAATCCAGGGATGAGCTGTTTCCCATGGCTGCTCCTTCCCTTGTTCCTAAATAAGATGAACAGTGCCTTGTTAGGGGAGCTCCAGAGTGCGACCAATCTCCTCAACTCCTGCTGAGCAACTGAAACTAAGAGGCAACTAATGAAATCCCTATTGCCACAACACATTTGTTTTGACCTTTAAAAGGAAAATGTGCTGGTGAGTCAGGAGTCCCACCAGGAAATCTGGGCTTGTTTTGGGCAGGAGATGGAGTGGGGACAGTGGGGGTTTAAAGTGGAGGCAGAGAGCAGAGACTTTGCTGTGCTCTGGGTTCTGGTGAGCTCACAAGGGGAGTCCCCTCAGCTTTTGGTGTCTCTCTGCTGTTCTGGTTATGAAGCAACCAGAGGTATTTGAGTATTTTGCAGTTTTCTCCTGAGTTGATTTTAAAACCAGGGTGTAAATGCCTTATTTTTAGAGATGAAAAAAGGGAGGGAGGAAGGATGCTGTGCCATTCTCTGTGTTCTCAGCAGAAGTGAAAGGTCTGTTTTGGTCAAAACGATGGATCTCAAACATTTTCATGGCAGAAAGTCCTTTTGAGAAAGGTTTGGGGGGAATTTGTGCCTCAAGGGGAGTGAGCCTGGCTGAGCTTCCCAGCAGCTCGTCAAGGCCTTTATTAATTTGCTGTAAACTCAGGTGGGAGAAGATGGGCTAAGGCTGAGCTTAGTGCTCTGAGGAGGTTTTCCTCCTGAAAGTTGGGAGGCAAAGAGGATTTTGGGAGGTGTGTGCATTCAGCAGGACCTCTATCCTTGGAACAGGGACCATGGCTTTACCTGGCTGGTGAAGAGCTGACTCTTCATCTGTTGGGATTGGCTTTCTCCTGGCAAAGACCTTTACCCTGAAGGTCTCAGCTGCCAAATGCACCAAAGCTCAGGTGTTTGGAAGGCATGGACACTTTGGGGACACCTGTCCCTGGTGCTGGTGGGTGTCTCCTGGGCCCTGCTGTGGCTCCAGAGGAGCACATGAGGCCAGTTCCATACTGGTCCCAGTGCTGTGGTTGGGGGAGACACAAGCTGTGCTTGCCCTCGGGGGATGGGCACCGTCCTGCCCCGAGCATCCCAGGAGGCAGAGGGTCTCTCCCAGCCCAGGGGCTGGGCACAGCTGCTCCTGTGCCAGGACAGTGATGTTTGTGGGACAGCTGGAGGCAGGAGCTCCGCATTCTTGGAATTTTGAGCTGGGTTTGCTTCCAGGCCCAGGCTGCCTCTCCCACCAGCCTGGTTGTTCTCTCCCTCCTTGGAACTGGAATGAAATCCCTCCTCTGCCTGAGCTGTTGGGAGTCATTTGTGTGACAACCAAGTGTGACAGCTCAGGAAGGGCAACAAGGGCCACAGAGGTTCTGGGACAGTCTGCCAAACTCTGTCCCTGACCCCACCACCACCGTGGGTGCCTCCAGCCCTTTTAGAAGAGGAATTGATTAACCTTGTGCAGTAATTTTCTGTCTGGCTGCTGCTGTCCAAGGCAGTGAGGCTGGGGAGGAATTGGGCTGAACTCCACACCCTGCCTGCCTGGAGAGCTTTTCCATAGGGAGCCTCTCCATATGGGCCCTGTCCCTCCCTGTTACTGATTCAGTAGCAAACCACCTTGGTCAGAGTCCGGGAGGCACCTGAGGGACTCAGCAACCCATGGAGGCTGTCCCCATTAATTGCGGTGTTAAAAAGAAGTAGGGGTTTGTGGTGCCCAGCTGGGAAGTGCTGCCTCCCCTTCCGCTGCCACCGAGGCTGTGCTTTGATTTGTCTCCGTGCACACACGGATTATTTTGATCTTAAATCAGCCGGGAATGCCACAGGAGCTGGGAATCCTGCGTCCCCTGCTCGCTCCAGTTTGTTCAAATCCCACATCCATAAACAATAACTCTTCAAAGCCGTGTGCTGCAGAAGCTGCGGTGCTGGGTCATGTTTTATACATGACCCTGCCAAAACCTGCCTGGTCCTCTGTGGGCAGCTCAGATCTGGCCATCCATGAAATAATGCTCACAATAAGGTGTCTGCTGCCTGTTCAGCAGGAGGCTCCTTTAAATAAAAATGTGACACTGGATTTTGTCAATGGGATCTGATTTGTCCCTTGGAATGGGAATTATTTCCTGACTGATGTCAGCAGTGCCTTTGGGGTGGTGGGATTTAGCTGCAGATTAGCATGAGTTACTTGGTTTAAAGGAAGGCAGAAAACATGCTAGCCCAAGCAATTTGATCAAACTTGGCATTTCTCTGTGTTGCAGGGACACTGAGGAGCTTCCCCAGCCCAGGCTGGAGCTGTCAGTGCTGGTGGCTGTGTGTGGCCCCCTGTCCCCCCTGGAAAGGGATCAGGAGATGGGAGAAGTCCGCTTTTGTGCCCCTTTCTGGGGGAAAAACATGATGGTTTCATGGTGACTGAGTGGGGGGACTGGGGGGGCTCAGGGGTGAGGCTCGAGCAGGAGCTCTGCACATCTGGGCTGTCCCATCACTGCTGCACATTTCCCTTGGGTGCAGTTTCAGCTATTTCAAGGTGATAATCAGGCACAGCCAGCAAAAAGTTGATTCAAACCCTATTCCTACTTGTAGTATTCCCTGAAGAAAATATCTTCCACAAAACTTTGGCTCTCCATAGATATACCTTACATTCATGGTGGGTTTTTGTTACCCTTTTCTGTCCCAAGGTAAATATCCCCAAATGAGTGGTCTCATGATTTCAAATTCTAGTGTTGCACTTTTCTTTCCTCTCTGCCTTTGGCTGCCTGGATTCCTCCAGGGATGTTGTTTTCAAGATTTATTCTGCATCTTGCAGCTATTTCAGCAGGATGTCCAGCAGCAGGCTTAAGGGAAAAAAACCTCAAAAACCTCAGGCTTTTCATGTTGTTTGACCTCGGGAGCCCCAAGTGTCAGGAACACAGTAATAAACACTGACAAATTTTGGAAGGTGGTGGGAGCTGGTGAACTTGTAGTGCATGTTTGGAAAGACTTGTGCTGCAATTCCAGGTTCCTGCTGGCCTCTTTAAAGTGCTGTGCTGTTCCTTTGCATCTGTTGAAGGCATGGGAGTTTAGGTTTGGTTTGGTTGTTTTCTTTTTTTGTATGTATGTGTGGTTTTCTTGTTTGTTTGTGGGGCTTTTTTGTTGTTTTTTTTTTAATTATTATATCCTGGTTTAGGCCCCAGAAGTCAGTGAAATCCTTGGTGTTCCTTATGGCTCCCCTGTTCTGTTTTTAATTCCTGTGTACTCATTCACTGTTCCAGCAATGAACTTGGAAAGGCAGCACAGGAGAACGATTATGGTGGATATTAAAAAAAATTCATAAGTAGGGTTTGAGGAGCTCTGGGGTGCTGCATCCTCAGCCTTGTCTCTGCAGGACCCGTGTGTGCCTGTGCTTCCAAGGGAAGGCTTTTCACACTTTGTGGGCACTCTCATATCCCTGCTGCCAGTTCGATTCCACTGTGCTGAGAATCCCGGGATGGTGTGGCTTGGAAGGGACCTTAAAACTCATCCAGTGCCACCCCTGCCATGGGCAGGGACACCTCCCACTGTCCCAGGCTGCTCCAAGCCCTGTCCAGCCTGGCCTTGGACACTGCCAGGGATCCAGGGGCAGCCCCAGCTTCTCTGGGCACCTGTGCCAGGGACTGCCCACCCTCACAGGCAACAATTCCTTCCCAATATCCCATCTGTCCCTGCCCTCTGGCAGTGCGAAGCCATTCCCTGTGTCCTGTCCCTCCATCCCTTGTCCCCAGTCCCTGTCCAGCTCTCCTGGAGCCGCTTTAGATGCTGGAAGGAGCAAAGTTCTTGATCTTCATGGAACAGGGATGTTCCACAGAGCAAGGTATTCCCATGGAGCAGGAAGATTTCATTCACTGTGCAGCTTTTCCACGCCATAACACTTCTGCAGGTGATGAGCTGAACTTGGCTTGTTGATGTTCTGGTATAAATTGGGAGTAATTCTGGTTTCGCTACAACTGTTTTGATATACAATAATAGAAGAATGGAACTCTGTGATAAATAGGGCTTTCACAGGGTAGGAATATTGGCAGACAGCACACAGCTCAAGAGAAACCTTCTTGACCTCAAAAAGTAGCCTTTCTATTTTATTATTCTTGCAAAAGAGGCTTCTCGTATTCTTTGTGTTCTGCAGCCTTGTCCAAAGGTTTCCCTTTGGAGCAAGTTAGGCTGTGCATTGCAGGGAGTTGGACACAGCCTTTGGGGTGCTCCCAGGTCTGTGGGGTTTTGTCACCCCAGGGGTGGCAGGAGGCTGTCCCAGCTCAGGGAGGGCACAGGGGGGCTGTGCCCAGGGGGACAGCCCAGCCCAGGCTGGGGGGCACTGTGCAGGGCATTCCCTGGGGATTGTGCAGGGTCCATCCTGCTGCTGCAGCAGCTCTGTTCGGGCTCTTGTGCTCCCTGGGCTGTGCTCCAGAGGATTCATCCTGCTGCTCTTGGACCAGCAGAGCCAGAGGCACTTCCTAAGCCTTCATTTCACAGGATTGGCTAATTCCTTGTTTTGCATGCACTACAAGTGTGTGTGAGGCCCACTGATCCAAAGCTGCTGAAGCCTTTGGGAAGCCTCTCCCTTGTTTACTGCTTCCTGGATGGGATTCTAGCTCTTTGTGGAAAATTCGAGGCTCTTCTGCCAAGGCAGTGCAGACAGCCCCCAGTCCATGAGCAGAGGCGTTCTGCATTCCCTCTCAGCCCACAGCATCCCTGGAAAAGGCAGGACACACCAAGGCTGTCAGGGCTGACATGTGCTGTGTTTTTCAGGAGCTGCCTCCTCCCCTGGGCATCTTGGATGTTTTCCTAGTGAAGAGGGCTCACCCTCAGTGCCAGCAGCTTTCTGACCATCAGAGTCTCTGGAATGTGAAATTCAAGAATTAAATCCCCCACGCTCACAGACACTTCTGCTGCCCATCCAGGCCAGCTCTGCTCACAGCCCTGTCCCTCCTGCTCGTGTGTAATGCTGAAAATCCAGAGCTATTTTTGCATCTGCAATTAATTAAGGAAGGGTGGTTGATTATTTTCTAAATATCATATTCACCCACATCTTTAGGGAGAAGAGGGCTTAGTGAAACTTCATTTCCCTGGGTGCCTTTGTCCTGTGGTTGATAATTATTTTTAAACTACTCGTCGTGTTGTGAGTGGGGTTGTTGGAGAGTTTTTTTGCAGTTGTCAAAATGTCAATTCTAATGAAAATCTCCACAGACACACCATACCTAAGTGATTTAAGCCTTTAGGCGAAACAGGCTGCTGGTAAAATGCTGCTCATTTTCAGATGAGTCAGAAAGGTTTGTGTGTGTCTCTTTTTTTAATATATTATTGTTTGGTCATAATGTCTTCATCAAAATTTGTTGTTGAAGGGTTTTTTTTCCTTTTTTAAAGGCTAAGCAGCTGCCTGTCAGATCACCCCAGAGCTGCTTGGAATTCAGTATCTTACACAGCAGTCACATTTGGGAAAAAGGAAGTTCCTGCGCAATAACAATAATTGAAAATTAATAGTAGATTAAATTAATACATAATTAGAAAACACTAATGCTCCCTGTGAACAAAGGCTGATTCCTACAGGAGCCTTATGAACTGAAGAGGGAAAGTGTATGATGCTTTCCCTGGGCCCTGTCTATTCCAGCCTGCAGATCATTAAAGCAATTATAATTTCACAGAGGTTTGATCTGGAATTGATTTCTTTGTGATAATTCAATTTGGAGCCTTGCTTCCTCCGGGGGAGCAAACGACAGAGGATGAAGTGTGTAATTCCTGAGCCATGTCCTCAGGCCTGGGGAGGCTGGAATCCACCCAGGGAGGGACTTGGATGGAGCCTGGGACTTCTTAGAGCTTAATTAGGAAATCATCAATGTCAGCTTCCCATGGGACAGGGGTGGGGTCGGATGGATGGATGGAGGGATGGAGGATGGATGGATGAATGGATGGAGGGATGGATGAATGGAGGGACGGAGGGAGGGATGTGGGGTTTGTGTCCCTACATCCCTGAGCTTTGTCAGGGCAGGGTAAGGTTGGATATCAGGGCAAGGTTCTTCCCCCAGAGGGTGCTGGGCACTGCCCAGGCTCCCCAGGGAATGGGCACAGCCCCGAGGCTGCCACAGCTCCAGGAGTGTTTGGACAGAGCTCTCAGGGATGCCCAGGGTGGGATTGTTGGGGTGTCTGTGCAGGGCCAGGGGCTGCACTGGATGATCCTGGGGGTCCCTCCAGCTCAGGACATTCTCTGATTCTTGTTAGGGAGTGCATCCCTAGAATCTTTGCCCATGTGTTCCACAACCTGTGGTGAAACCTGGGATAAAATCCCTGAGGCTGTTCTACCACATGAGGTGGTTTGAATTCATCCTGATCACCAAAAGCCACCATAGCCTTGTCTGTGTCTGGTAAAAGCAGGGCCTTTGGCCCTGATGGTCATGGAATCATGGAATGCTTTGGGTTGGAAGAGACCTTAAAGCCCATCCCACCCACCCCTGCCATGGCAGGGACACCTCCCACTGTCCCAGGCTGCTCCAAGCCCTGTCCAACCTGGCCTTGGACACTGCCAGGGATCCACAGCTTCTCTGGGCACCTGTGCCAGGGCCTCCCAGGCAAGAATTCCCTCCCAGTATCTCATCCTAGCCATCCCCTGGCCATGGAGGGACTCCCTGGGATGCAGGGATGTGCTGTCGTGCTGCTTTGCTCAGGGCACAGCAGGAATTTGCTGCTGCCAGGCTGTGATGACTTGTGAAGGCTCTTTTTCAGTAGCCAGCCCTGGGGGTAGTGAAAAAACAAATAGAGAGAGGTGAGGAGGAGGAAGAGGGGGAGGAAAGCGAGCACAGGACAGCAAAATACACAGAGGCACAGCCAATCCAAGGCAGCAGGGGAAATGGGGACCTGAAGAGAAATAATAAATGATGACGTTTGCTAAGCAGCTGCTGAGCTCCGTCCCTCCCCTCCCAATTAGGCTGCATTAGTGGCTTGTGGGAAGCACCAGAGCCTGCTGAAACTAATAGAGGCAGAAAGAGCTATTCCTTGGTGCATTTGCTTTCTTCTTGGCCCAACACAACATTTAACTTTTATTTTTGTAGCTTTGTGCACAAACCCACTCCATTTCCCTCATCTCTGAGGCTGTGTGTTTGGGAATCCTGGAGGAGCAGCTACTTGGGCTGGGGTTTTGTTCCTGTGTATCTAATTCTGTTTGTGTGAGTTGTGACTTCAGCTGCTGCTCTCTTCCAGGGCTTCAAAAAAAAAAAAAAAGGAATAAATGGAACCTGTTCACAAAGGGAAGAAATTAAGAGACTTTTAGCTTTAATTGCATTCATTAGGCTTGGTGGTGATAATAAGGGAATGTCACGGAAAGATGAATTTTAAAAATCCATTATTTCAATCCAAGGTAGGCAGGAGGGGTTCATGGTTGATTCCATAACACTTCTCAGTAGTGAGAAGTGCTTATTCACGGAATGCATTTATTTTAATCTATCTTATCTTTATGTTTAGTGAGAGAGGGGAAAGCCATCTCAGCCCTGCAGGAGCTGTACCTTAGACTGGTTTGAGTTGGAGGGGGTGTAAAGCTCATTTCATCACACCTTCCACTACCCCAAAGTGCTCCAAGCCCATCCATGCTGGCCTTGGACACTTCCAGAGCTCCCTCCTGACTGCCGTGGGCACATGGAGAGGCAACATTCCCATTATTTTCCATGTGGTGGGAGCTGGTGGTGTGGGGCACTGGCGTTTCCCCAGTGCAGTCACCAGGGGAACACAAGATGTTTGCAGACTTGGGGTGATGTGGGAAGCCCTAAGAGGGGATCTCAAAACCCAAACCCTGGGATTAGGGGTTATCACTGCTCCCAGGTGCCAGAAGAAGGGATGGGACACCTCCTGGGGCTCTGTGGTTGTCCACTGCTCCCTGTGACAGGAAGGTGAGGGCTCTGCTCCCAGGGAATGAGTGACAGGACAAGAGGAGATGCCCTCAAGCTGTACCAGGGGAGGTTTAGATTGGATATTAGGGAAAATTTCTTCCCTGAAAGGGTTGTCAAGCATTGAAATGGGCTGTCCAGGGCAGTCACCATCCTTGGAGGGATTTAAAATCCATCTGGATGTGGCACTTGGTGAGGTGCTTTAGTGTGGCTGTGGCGGTGCTGGGGAATGCTTGAACTCCATGATCTGGGAGCTGTTTTCCAACAGAAATCACTCCGTGATCCTTTGGCTGTGACTCCTCCTCGTTAGGATCCAGCTTGGGGTGTCCCAGTCACAATCAAACCAAACTGGACCTGCAGTGAGGAATTTGGGGCTGGATGGCCTCTCATGGAGAGAGGGACCTTTTCAGTGCCCTCTCCTGAGTCCCTTTGAGGGCATCTCCCCCAGAGCAGTGCCCTGAGCTGCTGCTGCTGCCAGGTGTGATGAGCAACCCCCACTGCTGCCTGGGGAGAGCTCCTGCAACTGGGAATTTGGCTGTAAGAAATCCTAAATGCTTCAGTGTGTGACATCTTGACAAGAACATCCGACAGACTGAAAGTAGCGCTCACAGAATAAAAACAAATTTGGAGGATGTGGTGTTTTCCACTTCACTGAGGGGGGGTTGCAGTGCCATTAACATAGCTGGGAATGTCAATAAAATGACATGTAAAATGAGGGTTATTTTGCTGCTTATTTTGATGCTTTGAAATACTGGTTAAAAAAAAATCAAACCTTTTCTTTGCTTTCACATTTCTCATTAGGAAAAAAAAAGCTCTAATTGTTCATTTGCTTTCAGGAAAATGGAAAGTTTTGTGGAGGATTTTTTCATTTTCATAAAACTGCAGGTGCTGAGGATGCTGCACATGTGTATGCTGTGGCTTGGGCTTTCTCTGCTCTGCATCATTCATTCTCCCAGTGAAAAGGGACAGAGCAGGTTTATTTCTTTCACAGAATCCCAGAATGGTTTGGGTTGGAAGGGGCTTAAAGCTCATCTCATTCCATGCGCAGGGACACCTTCCACCATCCCAGATTGTTCCAAGCCCTGTCCAACCTGCCCTTTCTTTCTGCAGATTAAATGTGTCCAGAAAATGAATTATGGTTTATTCCAGATCTGTTGCTGGAATTCCTGTGGTACCTGGGCCACTTCTGTGGCTGCCCCTGCTCAGGTCAGGGTCTCAGAGCGCAGAATTACTAAACTTCATGTCCTGAGCAGGTGGGATGGGAGGAGGTGTGGGGTTCTGGGCATTCTTTTCCTCAACAAGCAGTGGGCACACAGAGGCTGTTCCTGGCTGGAGCAGCTCCAGAGTGCTGTGCTGCAAACCCCAGGCTGCTCTCTCCTGTTTGTCACCTCCAAAAAGGATGAAAATGCATCCCAAAGGGTCACAGCTGCTCTGACAGCTCATTTTTTACCTGGCACCAAGATGAACCTGTGTGATAACAAGCTCCAATATATTAGAAAAATGTTGCTTAAAGCAGCTGGGTCAAATTGAGCTAATTGGCACTGACCTCACTAATTCAAGACCCCAATTAATTCCGTGTATTTTGAGGGCACAGCCCAGCTCTGGACTGTGGAAAAGCAGCTGGATGCTGGGCAAGGACTTTGGGAGCACAGTGAGTGCTGGCTTTGGACCTAGAGCTGCCTGTGGCTGAGGAGTGGCTCCATCAAACCTGCTCCTTCATGAAAGGCAAAGTGTAGGTGACCATCTAAAATAAAAAATCTGGGAGGCTGTTTGCTCAGAGGTTGGGATCCTGCCACTCTCAGCAGATATTAACTCAGACTGGACCCTCCCCAGCTTGGGAGTGGGATGAGCACAGGGCTGCCCCAAATACCATCTCAAGCTATTCCAGATTTTTCATCCTAGAAAAAAAAGCTGTGAAAAGAAGCCATCATTGCTTAGAGGTTCCGATTCTGCAGAGGGCTTCGCATTTGCAAGGACCTGTCCCTGTAGGTGGAATTCCCCATGGAATTTCAGGTGCAGTCTCCTGCTCGGAGGCCCCACAGCTGCAATGTCCCAGGTGCTGCAGCTGAATCTCCCCTGAGCCATGTGCACACTGATTCTTTCCTGTGTCTTCTTCAGGCTTTGTTGGGTCCATGGCTCCAAACCCTTCCCTCCAGTGCTGCACCCATCCCATGGAGTCAGCCAGTAGAATTTAACCTTCACTGCTGGAGCCACAGGCTTTGTTTCTTCCCTACTCTATGTGCAGGGATGGAGCTGCGTGTCTGGGTTGGATTGGAACTGGAGGCAAGGTGTGAATTGGATTCCTTCAGCATTTGGTAACATGAGAGGGTTTGGGGACAGATCCCCAGGTGCATGCCCCATCCCAGCAGCCTGGGGAGGGAGGGATGATACTCCTGGCTGTGTGTTCCTGGATCCCACTCTTGCCTTGCTCTGACCCCGTGATAGTTGCATTTAGGTGATCTGAAGTGCTGAGCTGCTTTTAAAGCTGTTAAAAGACGAGAATTGGGAGATTGTAGGTTTAGGAGCCAGATCCTGGCTGGCTGGGAGTGAGACAGCTGAGGTGGTGGAATTTGGGGGAGATGAAGGGCAGCAGCAGCTCCAGGGCCTCGCAGGGATGCTCTGCTTGGCACCAGCACTGAGCTGGAAGAGGAGGAAGAGCCTGTGGATTGGGAGCTGGGATCTCAGCCTGTGCTCTGAGAAACACAGAATATTCTGAGCCGGGAGGGACCCCCAGGATCATCCAGCCCAGCTCCTGGCCCTGCACAGACACCCCAACAATCCCACCCTGGGCATCCCTGAGAGCTCTGTCCAAACACTCCTGGAGCTGTGGCAGCCTCGGGGCTGTGCCCATTCCCTGGGGAGCCTGGGCAGTGCCCAGCACCCTCTGGGGGAAGAACCTTTCCCTATCTCCAGCCTGACCCTGCCCTGACACAGCTCCAGCTGTTCCCTGGGTGCTGTCCCTGTCACAGAGAGCAGAGATCAGAGCTGTCCCTCCACTGCCCCTCAGGAAGATGCTGAAGAAGGATAAAGGGAAAAGAAAGCCTCTCTCACTTCCCCTGTGCACGCAGAGCTGTCCTCTCAGACCAGCGTGGGTCAGAGCGCCCAAGCCCCCCAGCCCAGCTCCCCGTGCCCATGGCAGGGACGGCTGTAGAGGCTGCTCAGAGCAGCAGTGACCATGGGATGCTGCTGTGAGCCTGTGTGCTGTGCTCCCTCCCTGCCCCCTGCCAGCCTCCTCTGCCCCCCCAGAGCTTCTGTTCCTGTCCCTGCTCTGCAGTGGGCACCTCCATCTGCAGCCAGGGCGGTGGCACTGCCCATCCCGGGGTCTGTCACTTGGTGGGTGCCAGCTCCTCCATGGTTCACCATTGCCCTGTTACCTGCTGCTGATCAGCCTGAGCCCCACTGGAGCCTTTTCCCAGTGTCCCAGGGGGCCTGCAGGCTCCTGGTGTGAGGGAATTGCTCATCTGCACAAGCTGATTTCTGGCCTGGTGGAGAAATGCCCACTGGAGCCTGCTGAGCTGGAGTGAGGAGGGCACAGATGTGCTAGGCACTGCCTCAGCCTCTCTGCGTGGCTGAGGAGACAGGCCAGGATCACAGGGAGCTGGAGCTACACCGGCACAAAAATCCCCAGGAATCCTCTGCTCTGCTGCAGATTTTAAGGAGGCATTACAGCCACGGTGTGGGTGAAAAAGAAGTGGGATATTGGATGGTCCTTAGGGCTCAGGGCAAATTTAGCAGCATTTTTCCTGTGAGAGAGGTGAGGTGGAAAGCATCTTTCCTATGAATGGGAAGAAATAAAGAAAATTTCCAGATGCTGAAAAGCTGGTGGGGTCTCTGTGAAGCTCTGTGGGTCACCGAGGAGATGGGAAGCCTTTGCCTGCTCTTTCCTGCTCCTGCGAGCCCTGCGCTCCACAACTGTCTCCAGGTGCTTTTCCAGGCACAGCAGTGCCACCAATTCCCTGCCTCTGCTCTCTGGCCCTGGTTAATTTATGGAGCAGCCCAGCATGGAAGAAGGGAGGATGCATTTTGATTTTTGTCCAGTTTTGGCACTGTACTTTATAATGATTAAAAGTTATTTTGTAGAGTGAGAAAGGAAAACCTTCCAGGTTCCACATGCAAGGGTGGATCCTGGTGCCAAGCAGCTCCAAACCACAGTTGCAATTCTATGACTTGAATGTGGCCAGTAACATGGAATTTAAATGAGAAAAGAAGAGGGCAGTTCTGTGGATTTTAATATTTTCATTGTCCCTGTGCTTCATCTTTAAACTAAATGAAATACACACCCTCACAAAAACACCGTACGGTTTGGATTTTATTTTGTTTGGGGTTTGTTGGACAGGGAATAGCTGTATGTCCGTGATTGTCACTCCTCCTTGCCCATACATCCCAGGAAGGAAGCCAAGCTTGAACTGCATGGTTGGATTTCTGTAGAAGGGACTTTGTGCCCAGTGAAGGGATGGGTTGGGAAACTCGGCTGGGCATAAAATGTCTCATGGAAACTTGTTCTTGTGGAAAGATAGTGATGGGTTTCTTTGAGAGGAGGGGCCATAGAGCCAGCAGGACACAGGTGGGTGAGGGATGCTGAGCTGGTGGCATGTCCTGTGTGATCCTGGGGAGGTTGTGACATTCTCAGTGCAGATGTGACTCTGCAGGTGGGACCAGGGCAGCACAGGGCAGCTGGAAAAGTGGTTTGGGCTCGCTGGAAGTGAGAGGTACAATGTGGAGGTAAATAAACCATGTTGAACATGGTTTCCATGTTAACAGTTAAATGTTGAACAGTCAGACTTTCGGTGGAGCCCAAGTGTCTTCCCAACCTGTGTCTCCTGGGCATCCCAATGAATTCCAGGGGTGTTGGATCACCTCCATTGCCCAGGTGTTTTTGAAAAGCCAGGCCTGACAGCACCGGGGGGTCATAGAATCCTATAGAGGTTTGGGTTGGAAGGGATCTTGAAACTCATCCAGTGCCACCCCTGCCATGGCAGGGACACCTCCCACTGTCCCAGGCTGCTCCAAGCCCTGTCCAGCCTGGCCTGGGACACTGCCAGGGATCCAGGGGCAGCCACAGCTTCTCTGGGCACCTGTGCCAGGGCCTGCCCCCCCTCACAGGGAACAATTCCTTCCCAATATCCCCTCTAACCCTGCCCTCTGGCAGTGGGAAGCCATTCCCTGTGTCCTGTCCCTCCATCCCTTGTCCCCAGTCCCTCTCCGGCTCTCCTGGAGCCCTTTAGGCCCTGGAAGGGGCTCTGAGCTCTCCCTGGAGCCTTCTCTTCTCCCAGCTGAGCACCCCTGACTCTCTCAGCCTTTCCTCAGAGCACAGGGGCTCCAGCCCTCGCAGCATCTCTGGGGCCTCCTCTGCTCTCATTGCAACAGCTCCAGGTCCTTCCTGTGCTCAGGACCTCAGAGCTGGGGCAGGGCCATGGGAAGGAAAGCCTCTCTACACACACAAGTGGGAACCCCAAGTTGATATTCCTGCCTCAACAAGACCTTTACATTTTCTAACCAGCACAGATCTGCTCTGCTGCAGGAATCAGAAATACTCTTCCAAGCTGTTTTCCTCTTCCCTTAAGCCAGTGGGAATGGGAAATCAATTTAGGACAAATTGGGCTAAATCAGTGCAGGGAGGATGCTCTTTGAAATCAGGGACGTTCTTGTGTCTCCTCCACTGGCACCTTGGGCTGGGGGCTGGTGAGGGATCAGGAGTACCCTTGCTGGAGGGTACCCCAAAGCCTGCTGGTGTTTGGGGAGGTGATGGCATTGCTGCTGCTCCTTGCGGGTTGGCACAGCCCTCTGAAGGAGGTGTGGGCAGGTTTGCTCTCATGGGACAGCGCTGCCCAGGAAAATGGATGTGGCTGCAGTCTGAGAGGCACAGGGGTGTCACCAGCAGTGTCAGGGGGAATTCCAGAGGGCATCCAGCTGGCAGGATCCATTACCAGAGCCAGACATGGCTGCAGCCCTGGAGGGCACCTTTGCCCTGTAATTACCTTCACGGCAATTAGCTTTCCCCTGTAATTACCACCGTGTTGCACTCCCTGCCATCCCCCTGTGACCCTTCCCTCCCACCACGCCGGGCTGGTGCATCCCTTTCATCCCGAGAAGTCAGACCACTGACAGACAGTCAGTCTCCTTGGGAGGGGTGGGGAGCAGGAGGGATTTGTGTCAGGACCCTCTGGGGTCAGGGTTCTGTCTGTGCTGGATGCAGGAGCAGAGCCCAGCAGGTTGTGTTAATCCATGGGGGCACAGCAGGACTGTCACTGCGGAGATGGCAGCGGGGGCCTCTCCCTTCCCACTCCCACATCATATTCCCGGGATCCAGGCTCCCATCCGTGCCTGGGTCACACAGCCCCGTGTGACGGACCACAGTGAGCAGGGGTCCCCTGCTCTGTGCTGGGGAGGGCTCTGCAGAGCAGGGGTGCCCAGAGCAGGGGTTTGGGGGAGCAGGGGTGTTGGCGGAGCAAGGGGAAGTGCTGGGGCTGTTCCAGGCTGCTGGGGCAAAGAAAAGGGCTCAGGACTGAGTTAGATCTCTCAAAGTGGTGGCAGATAGTTGGTACGGGGGAGAAGCCCCTGTTGGGGTGCTGATTAAGGGGGACCCTCTCCAAAAGGTTCGGGACTGTGCTCAGGTGTCCCCTCTGTGCTCCCAGCTGCCTCCATCTGTCTGGGCAGGAGCAGCCACTTGTGGGCAGCAGGAACAGGAGCCAGGAGGGCCCTGCAGAGCTGCTGAGCCAGCAGGGACTGCTCAGCTGCCCCAGGGCTCTGCTGGCCCCGGCTCACCTGGCAGCCCCCCTGCACTGCCCCGCTGCACTGGCACAGGGGACAGGACCTCCAAAGGTCCCTTCTCACCAGAGCTGCTCCTCACAGAGCTCAGGAGAGCTGGGTTGGGCTGCAGAGCTGCGTTCGGAGCTGCCGTGTGACCGAGGGTTCGCAGCCCATCGCTGAATCCCCACCATCTGCCACGCAGCTGAGGGGCTCGGTGAGCAGCTCCTGGGATGGATTTTGGGCAAGTTTTGAGGTGCCAAAGCTGGTGGGGAGCTGCTGGGATGTTCACAGGAGTTGTTACAGGTGGCACACCTGCTGTTCTGGGTTAATGAGTAGTTTTGGACTAAAACTGAAGGTTTCTGCTTTAAAGTGAAGTGAAAATTGCTTCTGTCGTAAGTCTGTCTACTCTACCCTGGTCTTGGAGTACAGGACCATCATCCTCAGAATCTCCCAGTGCCTAAGGGGTTCCAAGAGAGCTGGAGAGGGACTGGGGACAAGGGATGGAAGGACAGGACAAGGGGAATGGCTTCTAACTGAGTAGGTTTAGATTGGATATTAGAAAAAAATCCTTCCCTGTGAGGGTGGGCAGGCCCTGGCACAGGTGCCCAGAGCAGCTGTGGCTGCCCCTGGATCCTTGGCAGTGTCCAAGGCCAGGCTGGACAGGGCTTGGAGCAGCCTGGGACAGTGGGAGGTGTCCCTGCCCATGCTAGGAGTGGCACTGGATGGGCTTTAAGGTCCCTTCCAACCCAAACCACGCTGGGATGATGCACTGGGCACAGCTCTCTGGGGCCTCAGAGGCTCCTGGTGGGTGCAGGTTCCTCTGCAGCAACCCCTGCTCCAGACAGGAGCTTTCTCCCAAGTTTGTTCCTCAAGTGGATTTGATGAAGAGCTCTCAGAGTTGTTCAGCCTCAGGCAATGTTTGAAATTCCAGCTTTGCTGCTTGTTTGTGATTGGCCTGAGGTGTTGGAGGGTCCCTGAGAGTCACTTTGGGGCTGTGATTGCCGTGAGCAAAGGAGCACTGGGAGCCTGACAGCTGGAAGGGGGAGCAGGGAAAGTGTTATTCCCACAAACAGGACTGGGAGAAATCTGAGTAGCAGGGACCATGTATCTGAGGGAAGGCTGTGGAAGAGGAAGAAAACAGGATTTTACTACATAATCTGACTGTCCCCTGGTTATGGAATTAAACATTTTGTTTAAATTAGCTCTAGACATGGCTGCAAACA
This sequence comes from Origma solitaria, assembly GCA_013397895.1. NCBI lineage: Eukaryota > Metazoa > Chordata > Aves > Passeriformes > Acanthizidae > Origma > Origma solitaria. The sequence continues at coordinate 344,113 of VZRL01001214.1, forward strand.
TGTACTAGGGTCCTTCAAATGTTTGTGAAGGACCTCCTTTAAAGTGCCCCTTAATCAAATGCACTCATCCCCATGAATTGTTTGTGTAACTGGTTCCCCCTTTTCCCACCTGCCAGATGCAGCTTCATGCAAAAAGCTCATAGGAGAAGCCAAGATTTTTGGAGCATTGGTATCTGCACTTTTAGACCTGCCGTTTCCCCTCTCTTCCAGCTTTTTCCAAATCCTGCCACAGCTTGTCCCAGCTGCAGCTGAGCCAGTGGAGGTGTCACAGGTGTTCCCTTCTCAGAAGCTCTTTGGTGGTCCTTTGGCCACCCCTGGCCCAGCCAAGGGAAGGTGTGGAGCGTCCCCTTGGCTGTCACCTCATCCCTGATCACAGCCCTGTCCTGTGGCTGTGCTCCCTGTCCCTTCTTAGCTGGGAGCAGTGACTTAAGGGGCAGCCACTGCTCAGAGTAGCAATGCAACCGTGTTCCATCTGACAGTAGAGCTCTTCACTTGCCAGGAAAAAACTCTGAGCCTGAGGGCCATTTCTTGCCTCTGCTTCATGTCCCCATCTGTAAAAATAGTCTAATGGAAAAAAAACCTCCAGCTGAGGTCTCTCAGGAGAGCATTTTCTCGCTGCTTCCCTGCATGTTTGGTGCTGTTGGTGTTTTCCTGTGGGGTGCAGAGAGCTCTCAGCCCATCACAGGTGCCTGGTGCAGTGCTGTGCCAACAGCTATCGCAGGAGGAAATGCCCAGGGAGCTTTTCAAAGCTTCAGTGCCACGGGGTGAGTGCAGATCTGCTCCTGACTGTGCCACAAGATGGTTTTCTGCCCTGGGGTGAATTAAAACGGTTTTGGGTTCGGTGTCCCCACCTCGCTGCAGTGTGAAAGCATCTGGGTGCAGCCTGGTCAGGCCAGGTTGGATGGGGCTCAGGACAACCTGCTCTGGGGGGTGGCATCCGTGCCCATGGCAGGGCTGCTGGAATGTCATGATCTTTAAACTCCTTTCTACTCCAAACCATTCCCTGCTTTCCCTGGGTGGCAGTTTCTCTTTTAGTTCAGGTGGTTTTCTGTCTGACCTGACGTTACCCTGTGAAGAGCAGCCTGGGTCACCTCTGAGCTGCTGTTTTCTAGGATAAACAACCCAAAAAGGGACAACTTGCCTGGTACTTCCCATTGATGGCTCCCAGCTGGTGCAGCAGTGGAGCTGGATCTGAGTCTGCGCTCCCACCTGCCTGCCTGGCCTGTCGAATAAACCTTCTGTTCCATTAGGATTTCTCCAAATGACTTTCCCTGCATTTGGTACATGAATGTCTCATTCCTGAGTCCAAGCCACGATGCTGACTTGGGGACATCCCATCTCCTGGTCCCGTCCATGGCAGTGACCCAGCTGCCTGTCTGGGGCTCCAGTGCAGCACCAGGGGCTGCAGCATCAGCCTCCTGACTGTGCTGCTTGAATATATTTGCAGGAGAAGAAAACACTGGTAGGAACTAATGATATTTTCCATGTGGTTTTGCCTGATTTCTTGCTTTCCAGCCATGCAAAATCAGGCTGATGTTGAGCATTATTCACTGATGTTGTTGGTTCCAGGTTATCAGTCAACTCTGGGAGCTCCAGAGGGATCTGGCTCATGTAACCCCACCCAGGCAGGACCTCCTCCACCGTGTGAAATAATTCAGTGAATTTCTAATTACACCAATCTAATTAAGGGCTGGATGTAACAACTGTGCCTAATGGCAATGACACACCCATTCCATCACAGGAGAGGAATTGCTTGTGTGCTACAGAGCACCCAGTTCGGAGCAGAGTGAACATCCCCCTGTCCAGCTGGAGCTGTGGGCGCCCTGGGTGGTGGGGACATTCCTGGTGGCCATCAGGAGTCTCATGTGGCTGCTCTGGGATCACTAGCTCCTTTGGGAGAGGCTCTCAGGAAGTGCCTGTGATGATGAGGGTGAGGAACTGCTCAGAGCTTTGAGGCACCATGGTCTGTGCAGCCATGATCAGGCGTCCAGGTGGCTGCTGGACTGGGATTTTGTGGAGTTTGTGTCAAAACTCAGTGGGGGTAGAGCAGCAGAGGCACTTTCCCTTCCTTTTCAGACCAGCTCTGTCTCATCTGATGTGCTCTCAGAGACCAAAGTAGCACAAAACATTAATTATCCCACACTGGAGATCTTTTATTCTGTGGCTCTCAGTGCTGCACCAGCGCCTGGAGCCAACAGCATCTGTCTGGTGGGAGCTTGATGGGTAAAACTTCTCAGATCCTCTTTTCCTATGAGGTACCTCTGCCATCAGCCTTGAAAATCAGGTGCCTGCTTATCCAAGAGCTCTGGCAGCATTCCTATCACGAGGAGATGGTTTCTTACAGCAGGACATGGACCTAAATCCGTGCACCAGAGTGCAAGTTGCAGAGGGATCAGCTGCACTTACAAGTCCAGAATTTTCTACTCACATTTTTTCAGTGTTTTATTGCTGAAGTCAGTCTTGCAAAAGCGACTCCGTTCCTCCAAATTTCTGTTAGGCCTGCAAGAATTTGGATATCAGAGGTGAGCCAGACATGGGACAGAGCGAATGATAACACGGCAGTGAGGTTAAATAGACAGAGAATTGATTTTTCTCGGTGCTGGTTCAGGTGTAAATCCATTGTGGCTAATGAAGGAAGGCAAATTGAACTGCTGGGGCCTGTGTGGGAGGCTCAGCCTGGCACACAGCCAGTGCCAGAGGCTCCTCGTGGTGTTCCCGTGGTGCTCCAGTGCCTCCGTGCTGGTGGCACAAGGCTTTTTGTGCCAAGTGTGGGGAGCTGAGCTCTGACAGCTCCAACCATGGCACAGGTGCCCAGAGAAGCTGTGGCTGCCCCTGGATCCCTGGCAGTGTCCAAGGCCAGGCTGGACAGGGCTTGGAGCAGCCTGGGACAGTGGGAGGTGTCCCTACCCATGGCAGGGAATTGGAAAGAGATGATCTTAAACATCCCTTCCAACCCAACCCATGCTGGGGTTTTGTGGTGATTCCATTTTGGAGCAGGCTCAAGGAGCATCCCTGTCTTTAGGATGTCACTGCCTGCCATGAAGTTGCATCCCACTGCCTTTGGCAGTGAAAGCTTTCCTTGGAGCTCTGTTCCTTTGGGCTGAGGAGGGGCCAGGCCCCATCAGTGCAGGTGTGGGGCAGGGCTGGAGCTGTGGGGAAGGTGTGCTGGGAGCACCGTGGGGAGCACAGAGCATCCCAGTCCTGCTCCAGCTGTGGGACATCTCCCACCCAACCCAGGCACAGAAATTTCCACCTTGGATCCCACTGACTGCCCAGGTTTGATCCCAAACCTTGGTAACCTCGGATCCTGACTCCCTGTGGTCAGCATGTTGGGGCTGTGTGTGTCAGTGCTTAGGTCAGGAGAGAGGAGCTCCCCATCCCCAGAGGGTACAGGAGTGTCCTCAGGCCACAATTTGGGAAGATCCAGGTGCCAAGAGACTGTCAGGACGTGAGTTTAACATCCCCCAGACCTAGCTTGGCCAGGTGGTGGTGGCAGAGCGAGAGCCTTCCCCGGGGCCATGCTTTCCATCCTTTGCCTCGTCCCTCTGCTCCTGCACATTGCTCTGCTTTGTGCAGCAGCTAAAAATAATGGCAGGCAAGGTGTGAGGCTGTCCTGGGGGAAGGGGACAGGCAGGGAACCCTGCGTGTTCGGAGAAACCGGAGCCCTCCAGCTGCAGCAGCCTGTCCGTCAGGCAGGCAGCAAGTGCCGGGCTCGGCTCTCTCTGCGCCTCGCTGGCTACAGAAATAAACAGCCTCTGGCCGTGCCTCTTGCTAGCCTTGACTTTTTGGCTTGTCTCTGTATTTTTAGCCTCAGGACACTCTGTCCCCAAGGCCGGAGAGGACCTGCGTTGCCTCATAGCTTGGCCGATGTGCGAAGCCAGCTCTGGCCCTTCCCTGCTCCCGATTTAGCCAAGGGGAGGGGGCAGAGCTGCTGCTTCCCACTGGTGCTGGTGGAGCTGAGGACCTGGGATGGGAATATCCCTTTGTCCACGAGTTTATTTACGGTTGTGATGAATAAAATGGTTGTTTAGTGTGGAGAAAAGGAGGCTCGGGGGGGACCTTCTGTCTCTGCACAACTCCTGACAGGAGGGACAGCCAGGTTGGTCTCTGCTCCCAGGTGACAAGGGACAGGGTGAGAGGAAACGGCCTCAGGTTGTGCAAGGGGAGGTTTAGGTTGGGGATTAGGGAAAATGTCATCCCAGAAAAAGCCCTGGAACACACTGCCCAGGGCAGTGGTGGAGTCACCATCCCTGGAAGTGTTCAAAAAACGTGTGGCTTTGAGGATTAAGGACATGGGTTAGTGGTGGGCTTGACAGTGCTGGGCATTGTTGGTCTCAGTTATCTTAGAGCTCCTTTTCTGCTTTAATGGTTCTGTGATTCCAAGTGAGGAAAAAAACCCTACACTTGATTACATTCAGCACAATGCACTATTTCATTGTGTTTCACTGAGAGGGCGACGAGTTTGGGAGTTTATTCCCTTTTATTTAAAAGTACAGAATGATTTAGCACAATGCAAAATTAAATGTCACACTGAATAAAGGATCAAACGTTCTTCCATTTGCCGAGTGCTGGGACGAGAACATGATTCATGGTGTGGTACTTCAGACATGCTGAATCCATCCACCTTTGCATCCTGCTCTGCTCCAGCAGCAGAACCCACCTTGCAGGCAGCCAAGCCCTTGGATTAACCTAGTCCTGGCTTTGGAATCTCCTGAGCATCTCCACCCTGGTCCTTGTCACTGTCTAGGTGGGCCTGAGCTGCTCTCCATCCCATCTGTGCTCTGAAGGGCTCTCTCAGACTCCCCCTTGGGTCTGGACTGCAGCTGAAGTACGTGAAGGGCTCCCAGGGTGGGATTCGGGCTCTCTGGGGAGTTCAGGACGTGCTGGAGCACTGTGGATGGAGCAGAAAATGCCACGAGCTGCAGCTGGGCAGCACAGCAGGTCAGCTCCCTGTGCTGTAAGCTGTGCCAGCCTGGCTGTCCCCAGCTCTGTGTGTGCCCTGCTGACTGACGTGTGTCCCCGTGGGATTGGGTGACCTGTCCCCAGCGAGAGCCACGGAGGGCACGGGCTGCTGCATAGCCTCATCACCCCTGCTTCTCCTGGGCCAGGGAGATGCAATTTTGGCTCATTGAGAGGTCCCAAGGCCACCAGGGGCTGGGGGTGCTGGAGTGGGTCCCAGCAAGGGTGTCCCTGCATTGCCATCCTCACCTTGCAGGTGACACTGCGGGAAGTGACACCCCGGGGTGGCAGAGGGGAATTATTTGGTCAGAGAAATGAAAAGCAAGACAGAGCCAAGGCTGGTGCAGGTTTTACTCACCGTGAGCAGGCCCAGCTGCTCCTGAGGTCTCTGGGAAGGTGGATCTGTGCTCAGTGCTTCCATTCTGGGAAATTCTGACAGCCTGAGCTTGTCCTTCTGTCCTCTGCCAAGAGAGGGTGGTGTGGGCTCAGAGAATGATGAATCCCAGAATGGTTTGGGTTGGAAGGGACCTTAAAGCCCATCCAGTTCCATCACCTGCTAGTTCCACCCACCTCCCACTGTCCCAGGCTGCTCCAAGCCCTGTCCAGCCTGGCCTGGGACACTTCCAGAGATCCAGGGGCAGCCACAGCTTCCCTGGGCACCTGTGCCAATGCTTCTGGGTTGTGCTCTCATCCCACTGCATGCCAGGCTGGGAGAAGGCACCATGTGCTGCACAAGGCTTGGCTGATTTTCATTAAAGCAGAACTCTGCACAGATTTTGGGGGGTAGCCATCCAGTTCCTTGAAAGAGGCTGCTGCTGGATTTTCCTGGGCATTATTCCCTGCCCTCCCTGTGCAACTGGTGCTGCCCAGGCTCGTAATTCCCTGTCCAAGTGCTGAGCTGAACAGCTGAGAGATTTTGCATTTTTTAATGGCTCTCTACTGTGCCTGAATTAATGGAAAAATGAACTGAAACCAAGATGAAGGTATTGAAGGGAGAGGATGACAAATTGGCTTTGGAGCATGGCAGCAACGAGCACTGTCAGGGGTTCACGCACTGACCTTTATCTAAACAGAACTGTGTGTAACAGATAAGAATATTTAACAATAATTAATGTCACATCAGCGCCGAGAACAAAATGACTCCATCAAACGGGCAAGAAATCCACTGCAAATTACTCAAAAGAGAAATGTCAGCTCCTCCGTATCTGCAACCTGCCTCATGCTGCTGGGGCTGGAACGAGCCGGGAGGGCACGCGAGGAGAGGAGCTATTAAAAATGATTTAGGGACTGGGTGATGTGTGCAGGAATGGGAACAGCAGCAGCTCTGCTGGACCGCAGTCGTGTACAATCAAACACCAAACCGAGCTGGTAATTGGCTGTGGGAGAAATATGTACAAACCAATTATCCCCACGGCTGAAGTTCTGACAGGCTGCTCAAGGCTCCTCTCTCCCTTCCCGGCTGTCTCCGGAGTGTGCTGGGGTTCTGCAGGCGCCCTGCTCCCCGAGCCCCCTTCGTGTCTGACAGACAGGAGGAGCCACCTGGCTGGGCATGTTGGGGTGTTTTCCATTCCCTTTCCACACTGGGGTTGTCCCAGCTCGCCGGGAGCTGTGGTGACAGCTGGAGGCTGGCACAGCTCTGCACAGGCGGTGCCAGGGCTGGCTGAGGGTGCAGGGAAAGCAGCAGGGCTCCAGGGGATGCCTGTGCTCTGTCTGTGGCAGGGAGGGCACTCTGCAACCCCTGATTTAATTTAAAAATGAATGGTGGTCTGTGGATCGTTCTCCAGGGCTGGATTTCATCACTGTCATGACAACACCAGCTCAGTGAGGAGTTACCTTTCTCTGTAATGTCCCTGGCCCTGGACATTTCATCAGATCCCAGAGTGGTTTGGGTTGGAGGGACCTTAAAGCTCATCCCATTCCACCCCTGCCATGGGCAGGGACACCTCCCACTGTCCCAGGCTGCTCCAAGCCCTGTCCAGCCTGGCCTGGGACACTGCCAGGGATCCAGGGGCAGCCACAGCTTCTCTGGGCACCTGTGTCACTCAACCTGCTCAGCCCAGACCCTGTGAGAATATTGAGAATATTCAGCTAATGCACAAGTCTAGTAAAAAACTCGACCAGGTTGTATTTTCATTCTGCACAGACCTTTGTGCACATCCTAATGGATTATTTCCTCACCATAAATTAATTTGCCTGCATGGCCATGTCTGGGAAATGTTATCAGCCTCAGTGAGTAGAGGTGAGCACAGAGCTGGAGCCCAAGGTCACAAAACGAGTCTGGGGAAGAGCCAGGGGCTGCTCCTGAATCCCTTGGAGTTTTTGGCTGCAAAGGCCAGTGCTGTCACCCACCCACAGTCCTGCTGCCCACGAATTAGTTTTCTTGTCAGCATTTTCCTGCTGGGAGGAAGCAGCGAGGCGCTTCTGCATTAGCCAGGGTGTGAAAAATCCCTTTCCAGCTGGCCTGGTGACTGTGACAGCAGGAGAGAGTCCACAGGCAGAGGGTGGAGACATCAGGATACAAAATTAGGGGTGATGTGGAGCTGTGTCTTTGCCCCTTGATGTGAAACAGGAAAACGTGTCCCATCCTGGGCTGGGATGTGCTTTAGGGTTTCATGTCTTCAATATGAGATGCTCTGGGCCTGTTTTTCTCATGCAAGGCACACTCTGCTCCCAGCCAGAGGCTCTTGGAGCAGGACAGTGTGGGAGAGAGGTGGTGATGCCTTCAGGTATTTCTAGTTTTTTACTCTTCATGTATCTGTAACTTGCTGCAGTTCTGTGCTTCTTACAAAGTGCTAAAATCCTCTCTTCCCAACATCTTTAGCCAAACAAGGCTCTCTGAATACAGATCCAAGGACATATTCATTGCCTTAGGGCCCAAAAATATGTAAACTTCTGTGAGCTGGGGGAGCAGGCCTGGGGTGGTGAACATCATCACCTGAGGGTGCGATTGGAGAATTAAGGGCCAATGTGCTAATGGACAGAACTTATAAAAGGTGAAGGGCTTGTGACCCATTGTCCATTTTGGGTGTAGTCCCTGGGGGGACTTTTGCTTGCCCGAATGTACCTCGAATGCCTCAAATAAATTTGTCTGTATTTTATACTCCTAATTTGTTTTGGCCTCTGTTTCAGGTAGCCTGCTTTAGGCATCAGTGGGAGCAGAGCCAGCTCCCAGCACATTCCCTGAGCAGCATCCCCGGTGAAAAGTTGGGTCAGAAAAAGGGTCTGATGTGCTCAGTGGCTGGAGAAACCCAGCCTGAGGTGGCATGGGCCGAGAAGTGAGAGTTGAAGGATCTATAGAGCCTGCCCATGGCGGGGAGTTGGAATGAGATGATCTTCAGGGGCCCTTCCAACCCAAACCGTGCTGTGATTCTGTGAATGTGGATTCACTGGGGAGAAAATACGACATTTAAAGATCACTGGGAGACTGAAGCCAAATGGGGGATTGCTTAGAATGAAAGGCTGTGAATTTGCATCAGAAAACAGGAGCAGGGCTTTGACAGGACAGGCAGTTCATAAAAGTGCATCAATTAAATGGGGTTCCTCCCCGTTTCCTCTCCCACTTGAGGAGAGAAAAGGTACTCGTTAGAAAAATAGATTTCAATCAATCCAGGGTGTTCCAGATAACATGTGGAGAAGCACAAAGGGCAGAGACCTCTGCTCTGATGCTTCAGGCATCTCTTTTCCAGAAGGAACAGTCACTAAGCCACTCTCCCTTTGGGGTGCAATCAAATGGTTTGGTTTCTCCAGGATTCCTGCCAGTCTCTCCCAGTGCCTCCCAGTGCCCAGGGGTCACACTCAGCCCCTGCTTTTCTGCAGAGGAAGGGCTGGGGTACAATCACATCCAAGCTCCCATGGAAAGCTGCAGAAGTTCTCAACACATGTGAGGATTCTGATTGGGAGCTTCTTCAGATGGAAAAGCCTCAGCCATGGAAGCTGGTTTGGGAAGGCTTGAGCCACCTGAGCTGCCTTCAATTCCATGGAGTCTCCCCAGCAGCCCCAAAGATGAACTCCAGGTTTCCTTTTCCTTGTAATGAGGAACAGAACACATCCATAAGCTCTCTTTGCTCTGACTCTGCTCTGCAGAAGGTCATCTGAAACCCTCAGGATTAAAGTGATTTATCCCATTGCTCTTCCTGATGCCGGAGCATGGAGAGAGGGGCTGGGAGAGCTGAGGGAAAGCAGGAATCCTCTCCCCACCAGACTCAGCTCCCAAGGCAGACATCAGCACCTCGATGTCACTTGGCCAGGGACAGGACCTGAGGGAGCAGCTGGAGCTGTGGCAGGAGAGGTTTAGGTTGGACCTCAGGACAGCTCCAGGTCACCTGAAGCCTCGTGGCTGTGCTGATGGTCCTCCCCTCTCTGTCCTCGACACCAGCACCAGCCCTGCCCCACATTTCCAGGGGCCATGCTTTTCCTTTCAAACCCCTTGGCTTCCTGAGATGCCATTTCTTCTTACCCATTCCAAAAGTCAATTTTTCAGAGAAGTTGGAGGAGGCAAAGGAAGAAAGAACCCAGAGGGAACAGGAGTTTTGAAGTTGCACCACCTGATTCTCTCCCACACCACGCTGCTGGTGTCAGCCTTTTTTCTGCACTTCCAGAGCTGGTGCCATCTCACACCTGCTCCACACTTGGTGTTAAATGACACAGAATTCTGAGAGGCACTGCAAAGATGGAGCTTTATCCCCAATTAAATGGCATTTTCTGTCTGTTCATTTCCTGCCCCAGTGAGGAGCAAACCCCTGGAGAGCAGGATCTTTAATGAAGGAGGAGGTGCCTGTGAAATTTAAGGTGATCTTGCTTACTAGAAGAAAATCAGCGCTGATTCCTGGTGTTTGCAGGATTGTGTGTGATGCCCTGGGGAGTGTTCCAGGTGCTGGAAGTGCTGCTGTCAGGATCCTAGAGCATTCCCTGTGGGGCAGCAGCTGCTCGGAGATGCCTGGATCCTGCCCCAGCCCTGGGCTTGGCTGTTACTTTTCCTTTCCCTGGAGCTGATGCTGGTGTTGGTGGGACAGCCCTGGCCCCTGTGTCCATCCTGCAGCCCTTCAGCTGAGCAGGAAGGGCACTCCTTGGAAACCCCCTGAAAAACCCATCTTTTTGTGGCTCCTCTGCCCTCAGCAGTCAGCAGTGGGGATGGAATTGTGGCTCTAGGGAAATGAGAAGTGTTTTTGCAGGGTCTGCAGCTGTGGTGCCGGGGTGACACTCGCTGTGCTCCTCTGGACACCACAGTCCAACCCCACAGCTGTGCTGGGCACTTTTCCTTTGCTGCTCCATTGAAATGAAGCCCAGTGTGTGGAGTCCCTACCCTGAGGACAAGCCCAGACCCTGGGTTTTCGGGGGTCTGTGATGTATCTTAGTCAGCCCCTGCACTGTTCCATCCCTCCTTCCCTCCCCCAGCTCCCTGGGAATGCCATCCAGCCCTGTGATTTATTGCCCTTCAGTGGTTTCCTTTGCTCTTGGAGAGCTCCTATTTAATTTTTGTGCCTGTTATCATTCAGGGAGAAAAGGGAGAGGCTTGGGGAGCCCAGGGTAAAAATAAACCAGCACATTTTAGTGCAGTTGCTTTGTTCAAAAGATGTTGTGTTTTGGCAGGGTGCTTGCCTCCATACTCCTTCACTTTTGCATTATGGGTTGAAGTGATTCTACAAAAATCATGGGATGGGGCACTCGATGGATCAGCTCCAGCCTCTCCAGGGCTGCCTGAATTCCTTAGGACTCACACAGCAAAGGGGAATTCAGTGGAAGAGCAGGGCATGGCCTGAAGCTGAAGGAGGGCAAGGTTAGATTGGGAGGGAACTGTTCCACCTGTGAGGGTGCTGAGTCCCTGGCACAGGTGCCCAGAGAAGCTGTGGCTGTCTCTGGATCCCTGGCAGTGTCCAAGGCCAGGCTGGACAGGGCTTGGAGCAACCTGGGAGAGTGGAAAGTGTCCTTTTTTCAGCTCCCTTGGTGTTGCCCTTGGTGAGCTTTTTCTGTGGCACCTCTTTGCTGCTTCCACTCCAGGTTATCAATCAGCTGCTTAGACCTCCCCTGGCTCTGTCTCAGCATCCCCAGGGACACGAAGAGCTGAGCTGCTCTGCAGCCCTCCCTGGGAGGAGCAGCACTGGCCACCCTGGCTGCACCAACACCGCTGCTCCATGGGGCTGTGGGGGACCCAGCCAAAAATGCCCTAAAAGGTCCTGCAGTTCCCACTTCTGAGTCCTGGTTATGTGCCCACCTGGCACATGTCTCATGCTGGGCAGGCCAGCCAGCTATCTCAGGCATGGCAGGGAAGGGAAAGCACCTTAATTTAAAATTCCATGAGGATTCAGGGTGGCTCAGGGGACCCGGAGGGACTCGCTTAAAGCAGAACATTTCAATTCCATCACAGAATAGTTTCAAGTTGGCCTAACCCAAAGCAAAATCTTCAGTTTCAAAGCACGTTTTCCAAATATTAAATAAATAGATAAACAAAACTGTGGAAAAGTTTTTCTGTGGGATATTTCAGATGTAAGAAACTCTGTTTTCTCCCCGATCGAATCCCAGACATTGTGACCAAAAATTCCTGCCTGCCTGTCGCCTTGTTCTCTACCAGCATTAGCCTGATGGAGCAGTTTTTGTGGGATTTCTGGTGCCTGAGGCTGCCCGAAGCACCCCCGCAGCGCTCAGCCCTGGGAGCACAACACCTCTGTCTGCTCCGCTTCCAGCTCCCTGCTAAGCAGCTCAGAGTCTTAGCTCGGAAAGTCCCGGCTCTGATCCTTGCAGACAGCAGCAGCTTTGCTTTCCAGCACTGCACACCCTCCCAGAAAGTCGTGGATTATCTGCTTACCCTCCCTCCATGTCCTGCTTCCCGCAGGGTGAAGAGCCACGGAGAGGAGCTGCGCCTGCTCCCACGCCGGGACCGGGGAGACAGACACAGCCCGAGAGCGCAGGCAGCCCCGGTGAGTGACTGTGTCTGGGTGCTCTGGGGCGGGAGGGGGGCTGGGACACAGCCCTGCCTTCCCAGCTCTGGGGTTGGGGCATTTGGGGTGGCATCGACCCCTGGCACAGGGGATGAGCTGCACAGGTGCCTTGGTTCTGTGCTCTGAGCTGTACAGGTGCCCTTGTTCTGCACTCTGAGCTGCACAGGTGCCTTGGTTCTGCACTCTGAGCTGTACAGGTGCCCTTGTTCTGCACTCTGAGCTGCACAGGTGCCTTGGTTCTGTGCTCTGAGCTGCACAGGTGCCTTGGTTCTGTGCTCTGAGCTGCACAGGTGCCTTGGTTCTGCACTCAGGCTGAGGATCCCTCCCTGCAGCCTGCTGGGAGAGGCTGATTTCCCCCAGGCTGGCCTGGTGGGGCTGTTCAGGGAGGCAGAGCTTGCTGGATTCCTGAGAGCACCCCTGTCCCTGGTGCTGCTGGGGATGGAGTCGGGATTGCTTTAACCCCAGGCTGTGGTGGAATCGCCATCCGCTGCCCTGGATGTGGTGCCATGGTCTGGGTGACAAGGTGGGGTTGGGTCACAGGCTGGACTCGATGATCTCTGAGGACTTTTCCAAGCTCATTGATCTGTGAGTCTGTGATGGCACGCTGTGGGCTGCTCTGGACACGGTGGGTTTTGGTGTGTTTGCGTTTTGGATGCATTGCTTGCATTGCTCCTGAAAGCTCTGTTTGCAGTTTGTGGTGGCGAAGGTGAACGTGAGTGGGGCTTGGGAGGAATGTCGAGGTGGACTCTGCTCCTGACTGCACATCCCAGAGAAGGGCTGCGGGGAGCAGGGGTGGGAGTGCTGCCGTGGGGAATGGGGTGGGGGCAGAGGGGCCCAGAGTGGGGTCACTCCTCTGCTGCTGTGTCTGACGGGGGAGCAGAGCAGCCTCTGGCACATGGGCTGGGAGGAACATTCCTGTGCTGTTCCTCCCAGTCTCTGGCCCATGGGCTGGGAGGAATATTCCTGTGCTGTTCTTCCCTGCCTCTGGCACAAGGGCTGGGAGGAATATTCCTGTGCTGTTTCCTGGGCCACCAGCATGTTGGGGCTGTGTGTGTCAGTGCTTAGGTCAGGAGAGAGGAGCTCCCCATCCCCAGAGGGTACAGGAGTGTCCTCAGGCCACAATTTGGGAAGATCCAGGTGCCAAGAGACTGTCAGGACGTGAGTTTAACATCCCCCAGACCTAGCTTGGCCAGGGGGGCAGAGCTGAAAGCACCTCTGAAGAAGAGCTGTTGTGGAGGGATGGGAGAGGATTTCGGGATCGTGTGCAGTGGCAGCATGACCTGAGGAGTGGGAAATGCTGGCCTGGGAATCACTGTGGCTGCTGGGATGACTGTGGCTGTGCTTCCTGAGCAGGGAGGTCAGGGAGGGCTGGAGCTGGGAGGGCTCTGCCTGCTCTGCTGGGAGTTCTCCTGTGATCAGAAATGATTTGCAGGACCTCAGGTGTGTCAAACCCGGAGTTTGCTCCAGCAGAGGGTGAAGGTTTCAGGTCATCCTTCTCACAGCAGGAAGATGCAGCAGTGCAGAGTTTTCAGAGTGGATTTTCTCTTCCAGTTCCTGGGCAGATGGATGAAAGCAGGAATCATAGATTAACAGCATGGTTTGGGCTGGAAGGGACCTTAAAAACCATCAAGTTCCAACTTGGGACACCTTCCACCAGACCAGTTTGCTCCAGGCCCCATCCATCCTGGCCTTGGGCACTTCAAGGATGGGGTTCTCAGTTCTCAGTTCAGCAGGGTTTGCAGTCCTGGGGTTTTAATTGGTATCACAGTTGGGTTTTTCCTTTGTAACTTACATAGAAGAGAGAAAAAACAAGTGCGATCAGATAAAACTTCTTATCACAGGGGGGGAGCTCTGCTGCTGTGTGATGGACCCCTGGAGATACCACGTCCAGTAAATAAGGATCTTATTTGGAAGTCTAATCCAAGAAACTCCAAATAACAGCAGGGAAGATTGACCTGAACTTCCTCAAATCAAAATGAGGCAATTGAGGGAGAAAGGGAACTTGGGTTTGCTTCTGATTTGTCTAAAACCATTTCCAGTTCCAGCTTAGAGCACCTGCCTGTGGTGGTAGTGATGATATTTTGACACAAAGTAGGACTAAAATACTCTGGCACACTGATGTGTTGAACGAATGACCTGGCTAAAAACCCTTTTCTGCATGAATAAGACAGCTACTGCACCTTAATTCCACAGACCAGGATTTAACTCAGCAAACAGAATTGTGGGATTCAGCAGATTGAAGAAATACTGGGGTTTTTACTACTGAAGATGTTTTTATTAAGAACACTGCAAGAAATTTTTCCAAGTTTTGTTTTGGCTGTTGGCATATTCATTAGTGTTTTTAAGCGTGGACCCTTCTTTTTGTACAAGGCATTTACTGTAAGTGGAGGAAAGTGTCTTTTATCCAGCAAGTTCTTCACTTTCTTGGGACTCCTGAGCCCCTGAACACTGCTGGCTGATTATTTGCTCTTCCATTTTTCATTCTCCCTGCAGTTATTGGTGGCACACACAATAAAGGTTGATTCCAGAAGGAGCTGCAGAGCTCCCTGTTCCTTGGGAAATATTTCAGTGGGGAAATATCTGTCATTCAGGCAATTGGAGAAGAACACAGCGACTGGAGAACAAGGAAGGCTGGGGAAAATGCCCATTATTTTGGGAATGCAGGCTAAGTGTAGGAAATACCTGTGATTGAGTCCATCCTTACAGGGCTGGGAGTGCCCTGTCATGAGAGGAGCATCCTGAGGTGGCTCAGCAAAAACAGAATGGCTGAAATGCTCTGCCAGTCTCAGAAAAAGCCCAGCGTGCAGGGCCAGGGCTTTGAGCACAAATAAATCCAGGCTCTAATCACCTGCTCAGGTCGTTAGCAGCTCGGGCAGTTCCTGTCCTGCCAGGATTAGGGGGGCACTGGCGGCTCTTTAAGCCACCATCTGTGGTGACCTTCTTAGCACCCCGTGGGCCAAGGAAGGAAGGGATGTAAGAGGTTCTTAATTTAGAGAGCAGCGGGTCAGGAGGAGGTTGCAGGTGCTGGAACACGGCGGGGGCAGGAGCTGGGAGGGGCTGCAGTGCCCAGGACGTGACCCTCACAGGGTTCATTTTGAAGCCTAAAAAAGCCAAACTCTGGGTCTGAGTTCCCCTCTGTGCCTAAGGTGTCTCTGTCAGGGAATGGGTGCTTGGATCCCTCAGCTTGGAATTCATTCCAGAGGCTGCACGGGTGTTGTGACCCATCAGAAACCATCAGACTGTGTAGGACGCAAACAGAAAATTTCCCCCAAAACTTGCTCTCCCCGATCTTTATCTGCTGTAAAAAAACTCAAAGGCACAGCTAAAACTCCTGTTCTAAGCAGGCTCTTGGGAAGGACTGCCCTTGTCTGTGCTGGGAATGGTCCATGGCATGTGCAGGACCTGGGAGTGGTTGGCTGGAGGATGTTCTGAGCTCTGGAGGAGGTTTTGGCTGGAGCAGGCTCACTCTTGCCCATGGGAGTGAGCTGTGGAGCCCACCTGGCCAAGGGGGGAGGAGTGCCCCCCTCCCACAGAGAGCCCAGTGCGTCTCGGCAGGGAAGCAGGTGAGTTTTGGGATGTTCTTGGCACTCAGTTTGCTGTGGAGGCACAGAATCCCACAGTGGCTTGGTTTGGAAAGGACCTCAGAGCCCATCCTGTGCCACCCCTGCCACAGGCAGGGACACCTCCCACTGTCCCAGGCTGCTCCAAGCCCTGTCCAGCCTGGCCTGGGACACTCCCAGCACGGGGGATTGTATTGGTTGAGGATCATTAGAGGTCATTCAGTGGTTGCACACACCACGAGTGCCTCAGCTCTGGTGTCAGCCAGCTCTGAAGTCCCCTGGGCTGGAGCTGTCCCCTCCCTGTGCCCCCAGTGCCGGTGGGAGCTGAGCTGGGCTGGCTGGGGTGGGGACCCATCCCAGGATAAGTTTCCCAGTGAGCCCAGTCCTCACACCCTGGGCTGCCATTCCTGACACTGGAGCCTTGGAGATGGACCTGGGTGAGTGAGGGATGAGGAGCTGCTGATTAACCCTTTATGAACCCCTCATGGCTCTGCCCTGGGCTTACCTGGCCTTTTCAATGATCAGACAAATTGCCTGAAGCTCTCAGCTGCTCTGCCAAGGAAAAGGAAAGCTACCAAGTGATGGAGCAGGACAGGACCCTCCTGCTCAGGCCCTTCCTTCCAGCTGATGGTGCAGTCTGTGAGTGCAAGCTTGTGTGGCTCAGTTGTCTCTGGCATGTGAGAAAAGCAGAGTATTGGGTGTTATTTAAGGGCTGTAGGGCTGAACAGAAAATCAATAGGATCATGTTTGGTCCCTCAAACATGGGCTCACATAACAAACATGATCCAGGGCATTGCACCCACCCCGCTTTGGGATATAAAACCTGGAGAAGCCACAGAAACTCAAGCACGTGGTTCGTTTTAAACATGTACATTCTGCCAAAATTCTTGTGCTCAAAGAAAGCCATGGTTAATAACACCTCCCTAAGCCAATGATTCATCCCTAGAGCTGAGCTGGTTTTCTGTGATCAACCCAAATCTTTGATTCTTTTACAAGCTGAGCAAGCCATTCATAATGAACACTTCCTTCAAATCTTGATCTTATTGAAATCTGATGTCAATTTAAATTATCTGACTGGGGGATTTTTGTTTTTCGATTCCTGGATTTCCTTTTTGAAATCATCTGTTTCTCAGAGCTCCTCAAGACTTGGAGGTTAATTCATATTAAGGCGGTGCATGAATGGAAAATGTAAAATCTTTTCCCAAATAACTGCTTGTGCAAACAGCAGGCAGGCGATGGCACAAGTCCCTTCTTCCGCTGTGGCTGTTCTCAAACTTTGGGTGAAAACATTGGCAGAATGAAACCTCAGAAGTTCCTGAGTTGCTCCTGAGGGGAGGTTGGAGCTGCCCTGGGTGTCTGTGGCCTCTGACAGAAGCATCCTCTGTCTGTGTATGTGTGTTCAGCAAGGGGAGCCCACCTGGAGGGAGTCTGGGAGAGCTCAGGGGAGCGTTCACAGTGGCAGTGGGGTGGGTTGTGCTTATCAACACCTTCAGTCCTTGCAGGAACGAGCTGGTGGCCAGAGGGACTGAGGATGGTTCTCCCCACCTCTCTCTGAACCACCAACTCCTCTCCGTCTTGTTTTCCCCAACACCTGCTGCGTGTTTCCTGCCTCCTGTCAAGAACCAGGTGCTGTTCCCTGAAGCAGTGAGTGCAGAGAAAGGGCAGGGGACAGGATTTAATGCCAGGTTTCTGTGTCACCCCCATGAGGTGCCTGGGCACTGGGGACAGCAAACAAGGGATACCTCGGTGCTGCTCCTTCCCCCTGTCCTCTCCTGGCTGGCTGCAGCTTTCTGGCTGCACCCCCGAGCTCTGGAGCTGGAATGTGAGTGTGGTAGTTTTGCCTGGCCCAGTTTTGGCCAGCGAACAGGGTGGGGTACAAAGATGGCTCCTGCATGTCCTGAGTAAAGATTCTGGAAATTTTCCACCATGTCCAGCAGAGCCAGTCTCTGATGGCTATGAAAATGATGGACATGCTGCTGGCCAAACCTGGGCCAATTAGAGATGTTAGTTATGCCTCTGTGAAAACATATTTAAGAAGAAATCAAAACAATGTGAGCACACACTTCGTTTTAGCCAGAGGAGGAGGAGAAGGAGGAGGTAAAAATATTTGAGTAGAGAAACAGCGTTTGTAGCAGAAGAATTGTGGTGATGGACTGACTAAGAGAATAAACCCCATACCCTGCCCCTGCCTGGGAGTTGTTGGTTAGTTGGAAAGGAGGGAGGGGGTGAGCTGAGAAGTGGTACCTTAAGAGGGAAGGGGGGTAAGTGAAGAAATGGTGTCTTAAGAGCTTATTTTTACCTCTGATTTATCCTCCGACTCTGTTACGTTAATAAATCACTTTGCAACTTTAAGTTTTCAGGCCTGCATTGCCCTGTCTGTGCGTCCTCCTATCAGTGGTTTATCTCAACTCATGAGTCAGTGTGTTTGTGTTAGTTTTTTTCCCTCTCCTCTGCATAGCTGCAGCAGGAGAGAGCAGAGAGAGCAGACATCATAGGTGCCTGGCATTTAGCCGGGGTCAAACCTCGACAGTGAGTCAGAAAGCAGGGAGTCAGGGGGGTGCTTTAAAATGGAAGTACAAAAATAGATGTGGCTGCACTTCTTTCCTCAGCTTCCCTGTGCAAGGCTGTGCTGACATGTGCGGGTGGGACACGATGGCTCTGCCTTGGCACACACAGTGAATATGGCATGTGAGCTTGGCTTGGAGAGGCTTTCTTAGGGAGACAAATAAGGGTTAGCAAGAAATGCAGAAAAGGCACATGGTGAGATGGCCACAGTCCTTCATCTGTAGGAATCCATCTGTAGGACAAATCTGAGATTTGCTTCCAGTTCAGCCTGAACTGGAGATTTCAGGACATGAACCAAAAAGTTGCTTATTTTGCCATTTCATCATCAGATGTGCTGCTTCGTGGAGGCACTGCTCTTTCACAGGCAGTGCTGGGACAAAAGATTGGTGGAATAAGAAGGAGAGGTGGGGCTGGATCCCCTTCCCAGGGTGCTGTGACATCCAGAGCATGGGAGATGGTGCCACACCCTCTGTGTTTAGGATGAGCTGTCTGAGGTAGGGTGGGTTTTTCCTGCTGAAATCCTTTCTTTTTAGTTTTTTTCTGAGGGTGGAGATTCCATTGGAAAAACGGGGTCAGTGGATCGGTGAGGGTGACCTTGGCATGTGCTGGGCAAGCTGGCAGGACTGATGTGGGTCCCCAGCGCTCCTGTGGTAGGGGAAATCTGTGGAGATTCCCCAGGGAATGGGCACAGCCCCGAGGCTGCCAGAGCTCCAGGAGTGTTTGGACAGAGCTCCCAGGGATGCCCAGGGTGGGATTGTTGGGGTGTCTGTGCAGGGCCTGGGACTGGTTTGATGATCCTGTGGGTCCCTCCCAGCTCAGGACATTCCGTGATTCTTTGGGACAAACACTTGATCGTAGGCTGTTCCTACCCCCTTCCCAGGAGAGAGACTAGAAGGGGCCATGGCAGCCTGTCTTCGCTGTTTTTTCTGGGAGAAGCGCTATAATGATCCCTTGTTGCATTCCTCCACATCTTTCCCTAAAAGCCTGGGTTTGCTGTGCTGTCTGAAGCAGGACACCTGAGCCCTGCTCCCCTCCCTGAGTTATCTCCTCATAGAATCTTGGAATCGTTATGGTTGGAAAGGACCTCCGAGTCATCAATCCAACCCTTCACCCAGCACTGTCAAGCCCATCACTAACCGTGTCCCCAAGTGCCACACCAACATGTTTTTGGATACTTCCAGGAATGGCGACTCCATCACTGCCTTGGGCAGCCTGTGCCAGTGCCCTGACCACCCTTTTAATGAAGAAATTTCCCTTAATATCGAATCTGAATTCCCCCCAGCACAGCTTGGAGCCATTTGCTCTCCTCCTGTCCCTCATTCCCTGGGAGCAGAGCCCGACCCCCTCTGGCTGCCCCTCCTGTCAGGAGCTGTGCAGGGCCAGAATAAATCCACCCTTTTACCCCTCTACATTTCCGTTTCCTTGAGCTGTGCCTGCTCCCTGTCATGAGTGGGGTGCAATGAACCATCCCTTGGCTTCCCCCAGTTCTGGTCCCAAGCCAAGGAGAAGTTTGCCAGGGCAGGGAGAGGTTTGTGGGCCACTGAGCTTTCTCTGATGTTGTTAATTATCCATCACTTCTTGCTCTACTTTCCCTACCAGCCTTCCTGCCTGCTCAGTGTCCATTGGGACTCAGGAAGGTCCCTGTGCTTCTCCTGGGCTGGGTGGCTCAGCCCCACAGAGATGTTCTGAGTCTGTTCCTTGTCTCACTTTGCCTGTCCCTGTCTGTGCCTTGATCTTCCTTGTACCCCTCCTGCTCTATCCAAAAAGTCTGCTGCATTCTTTTTTTTGGGTTTTTTTTTTTTTCATTTGCTTGTCATAGCTTTGAATGCCTTTATTATTCCTTCTTCCCTCCTCTGGCAGAGGTGTCTCTGCTTATAATCTTCTTAGCAATGAGGCAGCCTGTTCATTTCAAAGAGAGCTGCTTTAAAGGCAGGTGTGAGCCAGACTTGGCCAATTCTTTCTTTTCCCCTGTGGCTTGAAGGGGCTGAAAATATTCCTGTAATCATGTCACAGAATCCCAGAATGGTTTGGGTTGGAAGGGAGCTTAAAGCTCCTGTCATTCCACCCCTGCCATGAGCAGGGACACCTTCCACTCTCCCAGGTGATACACGGAATGGACTGCAGGGCTTTGGGCTCACTCTGTGCAGCTCCTGGGTGATGGGCACAGGACACAAATGGGATTTCAGGCAAGTTCTGCTCGAGTGAGGCGCCTGAGCTGTGCCCTTTCCATCCAGCCTTTCTCCAGCTCCGCTCTCCCAGGGCATGGCACTCCTTTGTTCCAAAGGGAACAGCTCCAGCATCCAAGGGCTCAGCCCAGGACAATCCGTGAGGGAAGCAAGGTGTCCTGCTGTGCACTCAGACCTGGCATTCCAGCCCTGATGGCCAAAGGACCCCCTGAGGATGTGAGTCTGTGCTGCTCCTGTGGCCTCCCCCAAGCCCTGCTTGTCCCACAGCCTGGAGAAGGCAGCAGGATGCACCCACGCCTGGCTGGGCTGGGCTGCAGCAGCCAGGGCTGCTGAGCTGTGCTCAGGAGCTGGGCATGCCTGCAGGATTGGTGCAGGGATGG
>VZRL01001215.1:0-63023 GCA_013397895.1 Origma solitaria
ATCCCTGGCAGCTTGTTTGCAACTTAATGCTTTATTAAGGATTAAATACTGCAGGCCTAACAAAATACATCATGGACACAACCATGTTTTGATTCATACAATGGTTTAAAGAGTGGAAAGCTAATAAAGATATTTAAGGAAATCATCATGTAAGTTTACATTTGAATTAGAAATATAAAAATAATCTTGCTATGCCTTAGCACCACTACACTTATATTGATATTTCTTCACATTACAAAATAAATTGCTAAGTATTGAGAAACCATTTAAGCAGTGCAGCGCAGTCTTAGTGCTTACCTTCTACTGGTTTAGTGATGACGCCTGTCACACCTCCAAAAACACCCTAAAACAAAGAAGATAATTAAATTCCTACTGAGAAACTGGAATGCTGTCAGTCCAACTGGGCAACCAGTTCTCTCACATCCTTATTTTAAAGCTTTATAATGTCAAGCTCAGTATCAGAAACACTGTTTAGCTGGGGGTTTTGACTTTTTTTTTTCTCTTACTTCATATTTTTAAGAAAACTATAACCGAGGGAAAGACTTGAATGACAGAATTGACTACAAGATCAAGTAAGGGCCCAGTTACTTTAATTAGCTAACATATTCATTGAACATGAGTAACTATTTTTTTATTTATGTAATTCACAGGAGAAATTGATGTTATTTCCTTTTTGGCACTGTAACTTCAGTTACTCAGGCTGACCAGAAACATGACCTCAAACTCTACAGCTGATGCACTACGCTGAGTCTCCTATAAATCCACTGCCTGTTTGTGTCTTCTGTTTAGTAATGAATTGACAAAGATCTCAAACTTGTTTGCAGGTAATTTTCAAGCATGGATCCCAAGTTGGCACATCAAACACTCATCTCCAACTTCATACCCGTAACAGGCCTTTTCCTCCTTTGGCCAGGCTCTCCCCAAAGTCTTTTGGCTGCCGACCCATTTCCTCCCTCCTTTTCTGCTGAAATTCTTCATCCAGAGTAATGGCAGCCAAGCCTTTGCCAACAGTACCAGTGATCCTGGACACCACCCCTGCTGCCCCACCTGAGGGAACAGGGCAGAAAGCAAAGTTACTGTGCTTTCATAGCTTAAGAGCAGACAACACACAAGTTCATAGCAATTTCCCTTCATATTCAGTTTAGGTATGATGAATTTACAGAGACCAAACACCACATGTTGTCCATGAGAAGGCTCCAGAATCTGGTCTGATATCCATACACACACCAAAAGGAAACACTTACACTACTTCATTACATGTTACACAGTATATTGGATGAAGCAGTGTTTCCTGTAGCTACTGTTAAGACATAGCTAAATAAAAATCTAAGGTAATTGTAATAGAACACTTCTCAGGCTTCTCCAGACACATTAGAACCATTAAAACTTGTTTCTTATTCATCCACAGCATGTTATTAATCCAGCTATATATGTACTTTTTCTCACTTTTGCTGCTCAGTCTTTGAAACAGATATGTAGATGGTTTCAGGTAAATTATGCGTGAATGGTCTGTATCACAAACACTGGCAACAGCACGACAACCTTAAATAGTCACAAGAAAAATAACGGGAATTTATCAAAAAAGAACAGTATGACATACCCACTGTGTGCCCAAGAAGACTTCTAACACCAATTACAAAGCCTTCAGCAAATTCTTCAGGTCCTTGAACAGCACCCTGAAAATGATGTTTATTACAAATAGCAAGAAACTATACAATGATGCACCTGTTTCAAGAAAAACTAGCAATTCCTTTACACTGCTGCAACTAAGGCCATCTGAATAGGTTATTTCTTTGAAATTCACAGTAAAAAATTACTGCTGCCTGCCTGTTCAGGGTGTGGAGTACAGTGACAAAAAAAATATAACCCCAGCAATATGATCTATCAGCCTTCTGTAAAGACACAGTCAAAGAATCAGGAAGTCATACCTGGAATGGCTCATAGAAGAAAGCTTCAACTCCCTCAGACAAACCTCTGATTAAACCAAATGGATTTCCAAGAACATCTAATCCAAGTACAAGAACATACATCTGTTTCAGGAACTAAATTGTGAGAGGGAAGAAAAAAGGCAAAAAACAAAAGCAATGTTACAAGCAGTTATCACACACATCAGAACCCAAGGCCGGTACATTTTTTAATTTACTACCCAAGTAAGGTTTTAGAGTACCCAACTAAGTATTCCTACTAGAATGAGGATAGGTTTAGGCAAAGGATGCATTATATGTACAGACAACTAATAGACTACTTTGGTGAAAAAAACTGAAATAATAAAAAGGAAGGAATCATTTAAAAATTTTGAACATACGTTTTCAGGACACCTCTGTGATTACATTTTCATAATGTGCCACCAGATTCCTACTTTAGCACCAGGAAATCAAAAATTACTACCTTTCAGAGGTATTCACCTTTTCTCTACTATTTACTCCATTCTTTAAGATACATACACAAAATTTTACACAAAGCCTTGACTAAAGAGCTTACTTGTTCACTATAATGTCTAATAACTCTCCTCGTCAGTTGATGTCTCCTGTAGAACTGGTATTTGATTTCAAAGAAAGCAAGTCTGAAAGACAAGTAATCATACATTAGTTCAAGATACCCTTCCTCATTCAAATACTTCTTTCCTTCAGATAATCCTGAAGACCTACTGCCTTAAAAAGAATCCCAAACCCCATCTTCCGTCCATTCCTCCCTTTCCTCCAAGGCCGTATACACTATGCTAGAGTCAGTCAGCAAAATTTACCATGGATCCAGTCATTAAGTGTAGAGCAGCTTTAGCCAGAGTATTAAACAAAAAACCAAACAATCCCAGCCAATTTTATTAGCTTACTTGAAAATAAGATCATCCACATCTGTTAGAGTAGCTCCAATACTTTTCAAGAGTAAATTCAGAGAATGGATGGCTATCATTTCTTCCCCCTTATCTGATGCTTCTCCACCAGAAGCCAGAGACAAACTCAAATGTAACTGTCAAGGCAGAATTGGCAAAACAGGACAAATCAAGACCAAAGAAAAGCCAAACCAGAGCAGAGAGTTGTGTGGTGCACATGTAAACAAATCAGTGGTGAAAGTACTAAGTGTATTTTGATTGTTTCTGAGGAAAGCTATAATTTCTACTACTGATGATTCTTCTTCCCTTGCTTCAAAAAATCTTACTGCTTCAAGAGAAGAGACATGAAGATAATCCCATGAAAGTGTATTTTATTACAATTTATGATACCTTCAGGCCAATATTATAGCTTATTAAAGAGTGGTAAGATGTTAAAGAGTGGTAAATTAATAAAGATATTTCAGCCTTATTATAACCATTGATTCTTCCCACTTACTAATGGTTAAAGGTCTGTTTGTACTGGTGGGTAACAAAGAAAGTTTTCCAACGAAGTATCAAATGCTAGAGAACATAAAATCTCCACTAGGGATGCATTTACTACAATGAATTAATTGGGTGTTTTATTAACCAATAATCTCTCTATTGCATACCTTAATTGGAGAAATATGGAAATGTTCAAAGAAGCTGAGCATTGACAGGTCTGTTAGGGAAGACTCCATTAACTCAGTGTTAAGTGCATCCACATCTTGCTGAATTAACTTAGACTGGTTTCATTATTTTAAAAAATAAAAAAAAGGAAGTTAATCTCATCTGCATATATATAATCCAATTAATCGTATTATAACTAAATATGTTTCTACATATATACAAATAAACAGTAGAAAAATAATCATAGTCAAATACAGTTAACTAACTATTTAAATATGTGTACTAATGAATCCAGGGATACAAAAAAAACCCCCAAAAAACAAGGAGACAACCAAAAAAGCCGACAACATACACAAAATTTCTGGGTGATTTTTCAATTTTATGTTATATTGATATTCACTTCAATTCCTCAGTCACTTAAGGTCCCATTTGAGCAAAAATCACTTCCTCTCATACATTACCCTTTGTCTTTCAGCTTCTGGGTCAGTAGATGGAGTGAAAAGTTCACTAAGTGCTCCTAAAAATCCTTGATCAATTTTCAGTGCCATTTCCTGGATAAGAACCATGAAGTATCTAAAAAGAGGGAAACAAGGTGTATACTTGTAGAAGTTTAACTTAAATATTACATGCTTCCCCTACACAAGTGAAGTCTTGCTACGCAATGTCACACGTTAAGATTTACAATCTGCAATACCAACTGTCAATTTATAGTTAGAAGTGCTTACTGGCCAGCACTGCACAGCAAACAGACACAAAACTCTGATATTTTAGCACAAGAAGGAAATAATTCTGATTACTACAGAATTTGCGTAACAGTCCCTTCATGTGGCCAGTCACCACACAGAAGTAAGTTCCTATTGAAATTATGTTTTTTCACTAGAGACATTTAAGAACTCAATCTGAAATCAAGAGTGGTTTGGATAGAACAAACTTTAGAACAAAGTTCCCTTCTAAAATATATTACATCTCTAAAATCAAATTACAGTACACGGTTACACTCACTTGAATTGCAGGACTTGGCTGTATTCATTGAATCTAGTGATGATGCTGATGTCAATGAAGGGTTTTGGTTCTAAAGAGAAAAAAACACTTTAAAATAAGTTGCCAAGCTCCTACTTCAAAGGCTGAATAAATCTGATATTACTATAGGCTTTTTCTTACCTGAATCCAAAGCAATCGACTTGGGAGGGGCTACAGGGTGAAATACAACAGGAAACATCGATCCTGGTAATTGATTATCAACCTAAAAAATTATTGCATAATTATAGGAATATTTTAGTGACACGATAATCAAACACAATTCCCCTTTTAGAAGGCTTGAGAAACTTGTTTATAAATTGCGTTCAAGAAGAATGCCCTACTTATTCGGGTGGAAGGAGGAAAGAGCGAAAGGATTACCCTGATATCTTTGTGGAATGTTCTTACTTAGTTATAAAAGGTCAGATGGTTGGGAGTGCTGCACAAGGGATGCTTAGAGAGGTTCCTCCCCACAAAGACTCACTCACAAAGTCTGCAGCTGATGGCATATATTGACTATATAGTGAGAACTACCTTCAGGCCAAAGTAAAAACAAAATGGAAGATAAAGGAGAAAGCAAACTAACTTCCCCACCAGTTAGTCAGCAAAAGCATCAGGTCCTCAGTGAAGAGCAGCAAATGAAGATTGAGATGACAATGATGGTGACTCACCATTATTTCCCTCTAGTACTGAACACTTCTCACTAATAGCTGCTAAAGTGCTCTACTGGCAAATTTAGCAACACTATTAGTACTGGCTGGAGTATGCTGATCTGGTGCAAGTGTTGCACATTAATTCAGTGTTAATATTGCATGTAGATGTATTATTGCATAGTGTTTTAGAGTATTTAAATGTCTATTCTCTACTTCCCATTAGACAGACAGTTTTTGTACTAAAGATCTTTGAACATCTAGATACAACTCTGCAGAATAATGTTACATTTCTGTATAAAAACTCTAGTAAACAAATTTTGAAAATGGTTGAGGTCCTTGTTTTATATCACCAAAACACAGCTCTTTAGACATAGACTATCCATCATAGCACCCCGCTTTACACTAGCCCCCAGTTTTGTGGAATTCTTTCCATCCTACTCACAAAACCCTGGGATGACAGTTCTGCAATATTTTTCCATCACAGCATTCCTGCTACTCTGATGTAGCAAGAGAGCACCACATGCATAAGATTTGGAGATACTTCTTCATATAAATGAATAAAATCAAAGCTTTAATGCGTCTGTTCCGTTTCTAGACCACGAGGAAGGCTGGTACCTGCAGCCAGTACAACTGAGCTCGTAAGCTTCTTTGGTGAGGTGACTGCTTGAATTCAACCTGAATTCCCGACAGGAAGTTACGGCGGATGCTGCATCTGACTGGGAGACGCATTTCCATTGGAAACTTACTGAAATTCACCTGCAAATATAGGCAAGCAGTTTAATTTGAGAAATAATAAATGTTATGTTACTAGTAAACAGACTGGCAAATAAAATCTGTTATTTCATGATCAGATTACAAGGCTACTGAATTACTCCATGTTATTATCTGCATGGAAAGTAGCAAAAATCACAAGTTAGTCTGACAAGGACATCACATTGCAGCTTTAGTTGTCCCAAGCAGGAAATTCTGTGTCATCTTAGTAGCTATTTCTTCATGAGTTACATATTACACTGGCATAATTAAAGCTGTTTATGTGCAGCTGACTACTTTCCCAGCTGATGCTTTTCCCCTGATCCAGAAACTTTTAAGTTATGAGAAGCAGAAAGCTCTCCTTTATTGAGAGTCTAATGACCTACAGATACAAGAATTGATACCATGTACTATAAACACACTACTGCAATGGTAAAAACTCAAGTATTCAAAGAGCTGAGGGCATATATATATGTATTTCAAATGGAAGGATGATACAGAAAACAAGCCTGACTATGGTACTATAAAATGAATGTATTGGACTTAGCCATTTGAATACACTGTTTATGCATGGAATATAGGTATGTATAATTAATGTCTGAAAAAGCTCAGGTAAGTGGATTCATTTCAAGAGTCCTTCAACACTGCAGACTCCTTTACCACATCAAGTAATGGGAACTGCACCTTATCAAGAAGCTAAAACCTAAATTTCTGCAAAGAATTTAAGGTATATAATGCAGATACAGGTTCACAAGTAACATGCAAATGCCAAGCCATCTTTTCTACCACACGAAAGAAAAATCCTTGGAAATTCTACTTCACGTCCGGATAATACCTCAATACTGCCTCAGTATCACCACAATACAAAAACATTCAACTGTGTAAAACACGTAACTATTTAAACCAAAATCTGGCCTCTTGTTTCTGTTTCTCTTCCCACAGCATCTATCCCAACTCAGCAAAACAGAAGCTGTTTTAACTCTTGCTTATGTCCTGCAAACATTTAAACACTGAAACTGAAACTCAAAACACACCTCAGTATTGCTGTCTAGTTTATGCCAACCAGGACCCTGGAAAGCACTCTTGGAGAGATACTTTTGATAGGCTTGCTCCAATAGGTTTATTTGCTTTTGATTAAATGGTTTCCACTTTTGCCTTGGTTTCTGCTCCCAAACAACATCAGAACTGCAAAACAAATAACAAGGTTACTAATTTCAGAATCCTTATACCTTTCTTATGCATGCAAAACATATAAAATATATTATTCTAATTTCTCAGGCTCAAAAAAACTATTACATCTTTTTTTAACATAAGCTAAAAAAGGAGGCAGTTAAATCCTATTGGTTCTACTTCCACAAAAGGAATAAAGGCAAAACTTAAGTTTAATTAAAAAGGTTTCACTTAATTAAATTTGAACCATGTCCCTTTCAATTCTATTACTAAAATTATAACATACTGTCAAATTTTGATTGTTCAAAGGAATATTTACAATTCCATGTGCAGTACCTAGTAATTCCTATGTAAGAGATTTCTTTTTTATTTTCATTGTTAACTAGAGAAAGTCCAAGACTATGGATTGACAAATTTATTTCTTGATCAGGTTGCTCCAGCTCCTCTGCTTGTCGTGCTTTAGAAACCAATGCCACATCATCTGTGAACAGCAGCACTCGCTGGCGTCCATCCAGGAAAGACACCCAGTGAATCTGAGTATTTGCGTTGTAAGGGAATTGGCCACAGTCATCCTGTATCGGGGGAAGAAAGTGTATTACACGAGTAAATCCCTGATGCTGCTCTTTGTTTATAAGCAAGTTCACAGACACACACAAACCAGAACTCAGTATTTGGCCTGTTTGTTCAGTTCACTGCATCCTACTAACTTGGTTGCATCTTGTATCCTAACACTGGAAAGAAGCTGGAGGTTGGGATCCTTTTTTCCCTTTTGTAAACTAAACATTCCAGCCATATTCGTGGTTTAGAATAGTATTGGAAAACATTAGGAAAAAAAGACCTTCACAGCAAAGCAAAAGGCTTGGAATCTTAGGTGATGGGGAAGAAGGCAATAAACCATATACCATGAAACAGTAAAACCAGACAATAATTAAGATCTCTGCTCTTCAAAAGCAGATACACCTTATTTTTTAATTTGTGAGGCAAAACTGTGATAATTAAAGCCCCTTTCTCAAAAGCCCCAAAGAATCTTGAAAGTAACCATAATTATATGGTAAGGAAATTGGTTTCAAATTAAATCAATTTTTAAACGTGAAAAATTTGACCCAAGAAAGTGCTTATACAGTAAAACACGCTGTAACTGGTTCTGTCTGCATTCAGGTGTGAGAAATTAAACCCATTTCCACAACAACTGAAACGCGCGCTTGCTTTCCTGTCCCTTCTTTTAGCTACTAACACTTTTCAGTTTTGTTGGCTCTGTGCTACTCAACAGAAAAGCCAAGCCCCCTCTGAAGACTTTAGTGTAAGGTACAAGTGGGCAGCTAGAGAGACACACTGGACTTTATTTAATCTAAACATCTAAAATCTTGCTGCTTGACAGTAGCTAAAACGTCTCTTACAGCATGAAGCAGATGCAAAATTACTGAGGAAGCTTTCTCCCAGATAGTTTTAATCTTGGTATGGTCCTAGATTGATTCAGCATTTCCTTCTCCCCTTAGGAAATTTACCTTAAGTAGGTCATGTTCACCAAAGCTTTGGGAGTAGCCCCAAGTCAGTTTTCTGGGTTTGGTTGGATCTGTCCAGGCAAACAGGCATACTTGCCTTGGTTTCAACTCCATTTCCTCTTGCAATCCACTGCAGGTTCAAAGAAAAGGAGCAAAACAGCAGCCTTCACTGGGTAAAAGCACTGACAGAAGTGGTGCAAGCAAACCATGGTGCTAAATACTCCCCCCCGCCAGCCTCCAGGGTGAGGCATGAAGGGCCTAAGCTGTCCACTCAGACAAGTTCAGCTGGAGGTTCATCAGCTCCTGGTGGACCAAGACTTACAATCAAACTTCCTTCTCTCCACATTCTCAAACTATGAAGACCACTTAAAAGTAGACAAAATACCTCATATAAAAAATGAGATAGAGAAAAGGTGGGAGGTGTTTCTACTTTTCAAGGTACCATAGTGGTAAAAGAGAACTACTTTTTCCACAAAAGATACCCCCTGGTTAAACAATCAACGGTGAATTGTTTCTTTCACATACCTCTGTTTATATCTGAGAGTGTCCCAGGGAGTGTGGTTAACAATCAGAGCCGGGGCAGCTCCCTCGTGGTAATCCGTGAAGCTTATCAGAGTAGAATGTTCAGAGACATTCACATCTACCAGCAAGCCCCCATTCTGCAGAGGAAGTTAGACAAGTCCACTATTTGTTCTGTGCATTAATTCAAGTTAGAACTATGATAAGCATTATCTCCAAAGACTTGTCTGAACACGGTACATTGATATACATATTCTCTAATGCTAGGCTAGGGTGAGCTCTGAAACTATAAAGTTCTTCATTTGAAGCATAAATTAATTTAACCATGGACTATGCGTCCCCAACATGTAACAGCTTATAAGAATCCTAAAATAGAATGCATTTTTGTACCATATTTTTGTATTAGCTATTTAAACACACTGAAGGCACCCAAGACATACCCTCGGCAAATAGCCCAGATGTCAGAGGAGCAGTATTTCATTTTAAGTTAATAACAATAGAGTGGTGCAGTTTGCTATAAGCTTGTCACAAGTACATCAACTTGACTACACTGCTACGAAAACATAACAGTACAATCTTCATTCACAACCTTTTTTATGCAACAGAACAGAATGACGTGCAGTGTGCCCACAGTTTAAGGCACAAGGTTTTGATCTTGATGATTTCAGAGAATCAAGCTACCACAGGGCTAAAATGGAGTATTAAAAACAGACACACTAAGTCAGTCTCACCAATTCTTCCAGTTTCAGCAGAGTACCATTATCCTGGTCTTTAAACAGGAAGGGTTTGGATGAGCTTTCATAGCCAACTACTCTTACACAAAGTTCACCAGATGAATTTTCAGGCCAAAATGGAAGACACTGCAAGACAAGAAATACACACGACTTTAATAGTTCATACATGTTCAATATAGTAAGCCAGCAGTAAAATAAACTGGCTTGGGTGACTATTTCACATCTTAGTTCCTGCCCAAGCATCTACTGATGACCATCTCACCCACATTAAGTAAGTTACCCAAACTGAAGGACTCGATTAATGCACCAACATATGCAACCTGTGCTGTTCAAGTTCTCTTGGAATGTAAAGTATCCATGGCATGCCACCAAAAAGTGACAGCTTCCTTCAGAGAATTTCTCTTCCCTTAAATGACACCTAGAGACCAGATGTTTGCCTACACAGACATCAAAAGGAAAAAACATGAAACATTACCTCTGAAGCTGAGATGTAATTCCATTTATTAGTTGGAAGAGAACCATTAGGACCAATTTCACCAACTTCAAGTTCCAGAGAAGATTTGTTTGCTATTGTGTAGAATGGAGTGAAGGTAACTATCCTAGTAAGGTTGAAACTGCTCATTTTGATGCTAACTCCAACCTGTTGAACAAGAATTTGAGCAAATAATCAACTGCAAGATTTAAAGAAAAGACAGAATGAAGAAAAAAGAAAAGCCATCATCACTGTAATTACAAAGCCTAACACACAACACTCCTGTTCTCACCAGCTGAAGTAAAAGCACCAAACATGCAGTAAAATCAGCAGATTATGCAACACAACTAACACAAGAGTAAAGTGACAGTTTTAGCAGTAGCATTTTGCAGCTGTACTCTTGTAGGGAAAATCCAACAAGAATACTTCTAGAGTAAATCAAGACAATCTAAAATTACCATTATCATCAGAAAACAGTTAAAGAGTACACAAAAAACCAACTCCCCACATATCTTTATTCTGCTCAGTTGTGAAAATGTCGTCTTGTATAAGAAGTGGAGATACAAAACAATTATCTCCACTCTGCACGTTCAGCATTGTGTTTTCAAACAGCCACGTACTACACATTTGTAGAAAAGAGGTCAAGCCAAAAGAACCCAAAGAGAGCTTCACAAATCACAGAAACAGATCTTACCAGATAGTCCATGTTATTAGCTGAACACTTGACACATCCATAGCTCCCTACAGTATCAAGGGAAAAGCCACTGGACCAAGTGCTAGTCGAAATACAGAGCTGGATCTACACACACAAAAAAACATGCAAAGTAATTCAGTAAAGTCATTTTCATTCTGTAGTTCATGCATTATGAAGTACAATTATATCACACATACCAGTATAAAGACAACACTTCACAGATTTTAAAACTTTCCATAAATGAGGATAACCCAAGAATGTAGTATCACTATTCATATTCTGATTTCTTAGTCTGTGTCTGAGTTCTAGAAAAGATGTTACAGTAAAAGGTATCTAAACAGAGTAGCTCTCATTGACTTTTGTTCATGACAGCACACACAAAGAAGGGAAAAAAGTCCACAACTTTGTGGTGCTTCACAAACTTGAAGAGATAGGAGGAAATAATCAAATGAACACTGTTTTTTCAACCATTTCATCAACTATTGTTGGGTAAAAAATGTTCCTTAAAATGAATGGCGGGCCACATCCAAAAAAATTTTCTACTGCAGTACTCTTCATTTGACCATGTAAACATCGCATCAAACCAAAATCAAAACAAGAGAAATGTGTTTAACACAAAACAAAAGATGCATTTTAAATGTCACAGTACCGAAGAAAGCAGCACTCAAATTAAAGCCTTTAGACTTAAAAGCTACAGAGAAATATTCCTTATATAAAATGTGTGTGTTTTCCCCCCTCAAAGCATGGCCTAAGGACCACCATCTAAAGTAAGCGCACCTTATTCTTACTAAAGATATTTTTCTTTTTAAACGAGAACAAAACAATATCTCTGTAATCTGCTGGATGCTTCACGTGAGTGTCTTCAGCTCGATACTGGAGAACACGGGAAGTCTTGTTGATAATCCAGTAGGGACTGAACACGGACAAGACCATACGGCTCCCAACACGCCTCGTATGGATGTAAACATCCACTGTCATCTCTGTGGCAGAATGAGATGTGAAACGCACAGGAAAAAATTCAGGCATCCCATCACAAATTTTAAGATGCCCATTCCAGTCTTTGCCTTGATACTTTAACAACACAATCTCCATTATTTCTCCACTGATTCTTGAATGAAAAACATCTGCAGCACTCCCTTCAGTTAATTCACGGACTTCTGCTGTTCCCTGTAGCAAAATTAGATAAGGCAAATTAAGTTTTCAACACATAAACTTTAGGCATTCAAAAACCAGCATTTTATTCTCTTGCAGGATGCACATTTCAGCTATCTCAGTAACACATATCCTAATCTCCAATCATTTTCACTTGAGATTGATCCTATGAATAATTTGACATCAACTGCACTTTACTTGCAGGGCAGTAAAGAGTGCTTAATTCTGGATTTCAGGAAGGCAAACTAGTTCTAATGTATCCGCTGTTTCCACTCCCTCCTTCTCTCCTCCACGATTTCCATAGGATTTTGGCAATGAGTTCTTGTTCGCAGCCTTACAATACCGGGTGTAACATCGCACTGGACTGTGCTGCAGATGGACAGCCAGGATTTTTTCACACTAAAGAGACCCCAAGGCAGAAAGCGGCCAGTTCTGCCATACTACGTGATAGAACAGTTTTGCTGAGGCAGTAGCATCCAACAATAACCTTCCTAATTTTCACTGATAAGCATTTTTTCTGATATACATATTTTACCGTGTGGAATAGTGGCCAGGCTTGATTAGCCCAGGGATGTGAAGACAATAAGTCTCTGTACCCTCTACAGGTACAGAGACTTCAGAAATAGATTTGAAATACTAGTTTCTAGCTCCTCAGTCAAGGCAATGGCCCTCTGTTCTACATTCTGTTACTCCCAGTACTGAAGTACAATGGAGATAAGGAAAACTGGGAATAGTGCCATTGGGATGTCAGATAGAAGTGAAAAAGATCTAAATTAATGCCACAGCCAGTTGTGCAAGTAGGACAAAACAGAATAAACAAGGATGGTGGTTCTAAATGCTCATACCTGTTGTACTTACTAAAATCACTCATCTTTCATGAAGAAATACTAGATACTGAAAATACAGAACAGACAGGAAAACGGTCTGAGCGGCATCTTCAGACTCTTCCAATCTGTGCGAGGGAGACCTCACAATAGCCATCAGTAAAGAATCAGTATCAGAATGGAGAGAATTTGCATTTTCTACATAGGAGGAAAAAGCTCTAGAAATTACAGGTGCTTTTTCTTATACCTCCTCTTGTAGAGCTAAAGGCAGCTTGCAAAACACAAACAGAATCTTAGAAGAATGTAAAAGAAAAAGACTAATCCAGTACAGGATTCCTGTTTAAGGACCAAGGCCAGGTATGCACAAATTAAAAACAATCCCCAAGACATCCAGAATCAATTATCTTCCTCATTCATTTGCAGTAGAAAACACAAAACCCAACATTCAGTATCTTCCATGCTACATTCACCTCCACTTCTAAGTAAATGTATTCTTACTTAAAATCAAGTAAACGATTTACAAATAAAACCATAAATTAACTTACCTCAAGTAAATATCTCAAAGAGTACGGTAGAAGATTCCTCACAGTCAGTGTAGGGTACAGGTGGATAATGTAGGCAGGATCCAAATCCTCTCCAGAACTTGAAATAAAATTTAGTTCATCAGGTACAGCTGTTGAGCTGATTATTAGAGGCAAGAAATTGGTCTCAGTGGCTGGGCACTGTAACAAGCACTTGACTTCATGGCTCCTGTGTAGCTCTTCCCTCCAGGCAATGTATGTCGTAGATTCCCTGAACTGACCCTCAAACACTCCTGTCGGTCGAACATACAAGTGACACCTGTAGGGAAACAGCAGGAATTCTACACAATGGCTTTGACTGACACCTAATTTCACCCATTTTAAAGTCATGGCTAACATTCTGAAGTGCTTCTGCAGTACACTAATGACTTAATAAACACAGCATTTTAGAGTTTTAGCCCAGTCAGGAAGACTTCCAAGTGCAAACTTATTTTTCCATACTGAAGCTGTGTTTGTGCATCAGTCTCCCAGAGGTGAGTTCTACAGAGCAGGGAAAACATACCTGTATGAATGCAAAGGAACATGAAACTCTTCTTCCGGCTTGGATATGCCAATTGCCTCCAGCAACTTGGAGCCTTTAGCCAGTTTATAGATCATAAATGGGATTGAGAAATGGTTCTTGATCTAGAATAAAAATTAGTAATTTTCATTACATTTCTATGGTACAAATTTCTAACGGAAAACGTATCAACAACGAGGAAAAACAACATTAGAGGATTTAAACAAATTCCTCTAGAAAACAGACTTTATCTGTCTTAATACAAAACACAATTCTGAAGGAGACAATACACAGGCATATGAGAAAACTCTTTTTTAAGTCTCATGAATTGAAAAACATGCTTAAAATGCCACGACACATAAAAAGTATCCCCAATGCTGAAGACATTAGAAAGCCAAAAGGAAAAGGAAAAAACAAATTTTTCATTTACCAGGAAGACACAAACCCACAGAATACAGATCAAAATTCATGTAGCAAATACAGCAAAATACTTAGTCATTGGCCTTTGAAAAAGTAGGATCTCAAAAACATGCATTAAGGAAGAAAGTGAAGGTGACTCATTGAAGAGCACTGCTTTCAGGTGTTTGGTTTCTTTGGCTGGTTCCTTTACCTGCAGAGGGGACCGCACAGTAATGACCTTATTTCCTTCTGTAGCATCGATCTGCACCACAACGGAGTCTGAATGACCAGCAACATCTCTGACGTTGTACAGCCGACGGCCTGGCTTGGCCACGGGAATGCTGAACGCCTCTTTATATCCCTGAAGTTCTGATCCATAAAAACAGACGGAAGTCTTTATTAGGCAAAACAAATCACATTGCCATTTCCTATTTGAAGGGTACTTAAGCTTCTCTAAACTCAGCAACCACCAGGATCAAAGTACTCTCTCGTAAAAGCACCTTAAATGATTCTTTGACTATCACAGAAGGAAAGCTCTACGGTTCAAATACTCAACACCATAACTTTAGATTATGATTAAATCCCACACAGCATGGGAAATACCCCAAGCAGTACACAAAGGTATTTGCCAGGTGAGTTAATGAACACAGAATAATCTTTGTATCATGGTCAAGTACCTTCATATGGGATGAGATGGAAAGGGAAAAACGCAGATGATTACATAGTAGTAGCTATTGTAACCTGTTTTCTTAGGAATATTTTCTGGCAAACATAAAAACACAGAATGTGTCTGTGGTCTTTTTGAGAAGCCCAGTACTGGTTTTGTGGGGCTTTTTAACTGGCCTCAATACTCAAAGGTAATTCCACCACAATGTACTTGAGCTGAATTTCCATCACATTGAATTTAACCCCATCTTCCCATGCACAGCATGTCAAAAAACAAAGAGTTCTCCTTAGCATAATACCTAAATTTAAAGAGAAGACAGAGCTTTCCTGTCGGTGCAATGCAGACAACCTTCCTCGCTGGGGGGCTTCAAAACCAGAGTATTCCAGTTCCATGCTCTGACCAGTTTCTATTTCATTCATGTTTTCTTTTTCAACTGAATCCACTATCCGAAAATTGGAGCTAGGAAGTACTTTGAGAGAAACACCCAGGGCATTTTTCACTATGAAAGGTGCTGTCTCTTTAAAGGAATAGTCGAAGGTGGATGCAGTTGCTTCTGAAAATGCCTGTAAATAGCAACATATACAATATGTCATACATAAATAGCCACAACATACCTAGAAAGGCTTTAAAAGACAGTTCCCAGCAACTACCTTTCTAAAATGGGGGAAATATTATATATAGGAAGACCTGTGCTTTGTACAGTAGTATTGCAGCCAAGTCAAAGTTACTTCCAGAGAATTTGATTTTATTCTATGATTTACAGTAAATGCTGATGCTACAATAAGCATTCATTCTCCTCACAGGGAATTTTTCCACATCTTAGGTTGTAAGAGAAACGTAAGTTCTGGGACACAGAAGTCACAAGGACATGGAACATGTACAAGCTCCAAATTCAATCACAACTTGTTCTTACAAACTTTCGTTTGGTTACACAGAAGCCATGGTAACTGATTGTCATACAGACTTGCACTGTAAGCAAGTACTTAGAGAACTGCTGTTAACTTAGAATTAAAAAAGCAACAGGCATAAATCACATTCTGAAAAAACAGATTGATTTAATGACCAAAATTTCTTCACACCTGAAAAAAGGGGGGGACAGGCAGCCTAGAATACTCATAAGCACACCTAATATCACAAGAAAAATAGCGGAAAAGAAGTATTATTAATACACTGGACATTCTACTCCTACAGTTCAAAGGCCAATCCTAAAACAAACTCTTTTCTTAGTAGTCAATTATGGAGAAAAAATGGAAGGGAAGCGAATTTGTCTTTTAATATTTCAGAAGGAGCATTGTAGGAAATAGTTGTGTTTATTAGAGCATTTCATGTTCATTTAACCTGCATGCATGGCACTTCTGTAAGTCCTCCATAAACACATCTGTTGTTCCAAGACAGAAGTTGCTTCTTTCAAAAGCAAAGACCACCTTTTAGCTGACCCTAAAGAAACCACCTAAGTAGAACTCCTCAGCCCTTCTAGGCAACAACTGTCAGAGCTTCAGAACAGCCACTGACTGGCAGCCAATAAAGTTCTTCAAGAAAATTCAGAATTTCCTACAGAAGCGCATAATTGAGCACCTTCTGCCTGTTGGGGTTACCTTGGCTAGGTTACTGAAAACAGCGAGAGTACATTTGGATATTGTGATATTCATTGTATCCATCGAAGAGATGTTAATTGCTGTTTGTGGCTCAGGAATAACAATGAAATCATCCCCAGGCATCAGACTTCTCTCTTGGACAGGGTTAGTCTTCATCTAAGAGAAAAATTTCATTAGACAATTACAAACATATAAATTACTTTCTCCTGTGTTAAAACAGGAAAGAAACTTGACTTATACTTGATGATTTTGCCAAGGAAAGTAAAACCTATTTACCTTGTAAATCCCAGGTGCTTTAAACAAACATGGAAATTTTATACCAACACAGAAGGCAAGTTAGTTTCTCTTCTCTGCATGGTTACATGCTCCATTGTGTCCATGCATTGGACAATTAACGTTATGCGGAAAAACCTTAAGATGTCTACAGACTCATTTTTTTTCTCATGAAACTGCATAGCTCCTTCAAGCAACAGCATTCAAAAGGTCAATGTTCTGCCTCATAAAACTTCAAAGAAATTTTTAAAATAGCCGCCTATTCAAACCACTTCTCATAGTGTGAAGTACCTTTACATACCTCCAGCTTTAAATTCCATTGTTTCTTTCCTCCTTCAACTCGTTCAAGAAGTGGCTCCCACACTGCATAGGTTTCATTGTAATAATGAATCTAAAGAAATAATCAAAATTAAATAAGGTATCTAAGACCACAGTAATTATTATGAAAAATATTAATAAGAAAACAATTAAATCTTCATTCACATTTCAAAGGCCCAGCTTTAATTTTTAGTGGCTTTAAAACTAATACACCGAAGAGTAATATATAAGAAATTTTTCATAAATTACACCATTTTTGAACAGTTCATTTCCCGGTTTGCTTTGAGAGCAACCAAACATCCTGGCAACACCATACCTTTTTAACACCTTCAACTAACATAAGTCTCTTATCTTTTCCCACATGGTTTGAGAGTGTGACTTTGAGACCGGAAACTTCAAAGCCACAAGTTCTTTATTGTAT
Organism: Origma solitaria; assembly: GCA_013397895.1. Taxonomy (NCBI): domain Eukaryota; kingdom Metazoa; phylum Chordata; class Aves; order Passeriformes; family Acanthizidae; genus Origma; species Origma solitaria. Next base: position 17,719 of record VZRL01001215.1, read on the forward strand.
TATGAAATAACAATTAATTTGAGCAAAGTATAGTCTGCATCTGGCCCACTGGAGTGATTCCTCTAACTCAAAGCGAACACCAAGTTTTTAATTTGCTTCCATCACTACAAATCTGAATAGACGCTGTGGGCTCTGTAGTTCTGGACGCTCCCTTTCAGCTATTCTGCTCATCCCTCATGGAACCACAGTGACTTGCCCCAGAAGGACATGATTAGGCATCCAAACCCCACCATGACATGCACACCCGGCAATGGAAGAAGGCTACTTGGATATCCAAGAACAGAAGGAAGTCTGAGGTAATTTAGTAAACTGACAAAGGGTAGTTCATGTATTGCACAGAGCAGCTGCACACCTGGCTGCATGAAATTTTAACATGCTGCCTCCAAAAGAGACTTGAACCATCTTGGAATGGGATCTCGTTTTGAGAAAAGAGTACAACATCTATCTTACCAATAAACACAACGCTGGAGAAATACACAAAAGGAGGACAATAAGGGTTAAATGTGAATATTCAAGTAAGCCAAGCTCATTGTTCATAAAGCAAAACTTGAATACGTAAAAATAATATAGAAACAGAGAGCACTAGATTATTTCACGTAGCAACTGCCATTCAAATCTGTTGATTGCAAACTTTCTGTACAATGCACTTAGGCTTGCTTACTTGCCTGACTAAAAAACTCATAAGAGCATTTCAATTTAAACCTATTTTTAATGCAGCACATACGAAGTGTATTAAAAAGTTACTTGAACATTAGGAAATGTACAGAAGTGTTTTCAACTGCTAACAGTTTGATCCCACATACCTCCAGTGACATATCAGCAGTGACCTCCATCAGTGAGGACCAGTTTTTAAGGACACCTGAAAATGTAGATTCCGCTAACAACAAAGGGACAGTTCGATGTCCCAGACCACATTCCAAGGTCATCTGAACTGATTTCACTACAATGTCAAATTTCTCTTCCTTCAGAATTTGTTCATGTTCCTTAAAAGTTTCTGTTGCTTCTGTGGCTATGTCAACACCAAGAAACCAAGCATTGCATTCATCTATAGGCTTCACTTGCCACAAATTCTCAGAAACTTCAGCTGCTCCTCTAGAATCCTCCTCTGTTGTTTTGGGTTTTATGGCAGCCATAATGGTCAGGACAGTATTCAAAATTATTGGTGATACCTTGAACAAAGAGAAACATCTTTTATTAAAATACAGTATCTATTACAGATGGAAATAGCAAACGTGAAAGGTCTTTTAAGAGATGCAACATAATTTCAAGGAAGACAATCCATTCATGGGCCTCCTCTTGTTTCCCTTTCCTACAAAATATCCGAAACATCGTGGTGGCAGCAGCAGGAGGAAGAGTTATTTCCTAACTTTGGAAGGAAGTGGTAAGAGGAATCACAGAATCTGAAGTATTTAAATTAGTCCTTTTTGGTTAAGGGACTGTCAAAACAAAGAACACACGATGACTTTTTGCAACACAGAGCAGCTCTAAAAATGCTTATTTCTGGAATTTAACTAATGGGGAAAATAAAAATTGCAAATAGCAATACGCAAGTTTATAAAAAAGAAACAAAACAAACCACCAAAAACCAAGCTACAGCCTGAGAAACACAGCTGTTCTCCCAAAGACAGTTTTAATAATCTTACCTTAATAGTAAGTTCCTCTATTGTTACTGCCATAGTCTCTAACCCTGAAGTGTGCACCATCTTTTCCATGACCAAAGAACATGGCCGTAACACCTGAGTGAAAAACATAATTTGATTATTAAAGTGATTCCTTGAATTTAACCTTTTCATAAGGTCTTGCATTTTTTTCACCCCACAGCCCAAAAAGGCACTGATCCCATAAAGTAACAAGTTTCAGAGTAGTAACATTCTTTTCATATACTGTGACAATCTGACATCCCCATTTGCACAAGAACCTTTCTCTAAGAGATGGTTAAAAGTTAGTGAAATAAAAGCTTTTGACACGGCGCTTAAAACCCAGACAAAACAAAAACCCAACACACAGGGTGATAATAGAGTAAAAAACCCCTGAATCTGGAAAAAGCCTAAACGCATATGGGAAGATACCACATGCGAGATGAACCACACAGGCCACCTTTGTGGCTCAGTGCCCCCTTGGTGGCAATGTGCAGATGAAGTTCCACACAAAAGGCTGCTCAGGACTCCACTGCAACAAGGAAACCAACAGGCAGCGAAAAACACTGCAAAGAGGTCTTGGGCTTCAAAATCCACATTACATTTTCTTCACTAAGAAACTTTTAATGTAATTTACAAACACACTGCGCAGGTTTTAGACAGAGCTCGAAGTGCTCAGGCCCTGTACCTACTGATAAAAGATTCACCTTTAAACGGCACAGGTGATGCACAGTGCCTTCCTCTCTTCCGAATAATCAGTGATATGAAAACTGAGGGTTTTGAGTGCTGTGGATATGCCAATGAAGGGATGTGCCTGCCAACAATTCACATTACATCTTCCATTATAGAACACTGGTTTCCTTACCGTAGTAACATTCTTGTCTTGCTTTTCTTTGAGAAAAGCACAGGCCAACACTTTGAAGGCCTGCACTTGAGCAGTCATCCTTTGTGCAAGCTTTCCTGACGTCAGAGAAAAGTCACATTGGAACGAAACTTTTAAGGCAGGGGCATCAGCATTGGTCAAATTAGCAACAAATACAATTTCGGGATCCATAATCACAGCTTTTACTGTCATGTTTGGCCGTACAGATACTTCTGTGAAAATAAGTAAAAAAACCCCACCTTGAATATAAAAACCAGAAAGAGGAAAGCTATCTACTGTGTCAGTGGCCAATTTACACATTCTGAAGAATAAACTAATTTCTTAATTCTGATACCAAGACAGCATCTTGAAAACTTTTGGGTGAGTTATTGTCAGAATGAAATCTGCAAAAGAGGCAAATGGGGGTGGGTGGAAATTGGTTTTACAGACCTGTTTCTGCCTTGGATTTCCCAGAAGCCACTTGCTTTAATTGGAACTGTGCAGATCCTTCAGTTGAGGATGATGGCATTGACTTAATGAAAAAATCTGCTACTGTCAACAAAAACTCCATACTAGCACATATGTACAGCTTGTCGAGGACAGCAACAACTTCAGTTCCATTTTTATCCTGCTTATATCTTATATCTATCATAGAACTGTCATTTGTGTCATCTTTCTTGTCTATCATTCTGGAAAACAAGTTTAATAAGAAACATCTCAAACATCGTAACACATACATCTAGGAAAACAAAGATGCATAAGTACTGCCATTTTTTCTCCCCATGCCATTTATAAAGAAGAATTACTACACAAGCAAGTAGCAGTTATTCCAGAAATAAGAGGGTATAGGCTTTTCTAACAGAAGAGTAATTTCAATTTAAAATTAGTGTGCTACACTCTTGAAAGTATGCATGCATCAGATAACAATCACACTGAAGTTTCAGTGCACACAACTCTCTATTTGAGACTGGTTGTTCACAGTAATATTCAAGCCTCCAAGACTTCTTTTTCCTTTGGATAACCTGGGAAATCAACATATAAGGGTAGAAACTTGTTTAACATTATTAAAACGACATCGCTCATTGCTTAAACACAGTATGACAGGCCACAACTGACAGCACAAGTGAGTTTTATCAATCCCATGCGAGACAAAGTACAGAACAAGGAAAATGTCTTCCTCTTAAGCTGGAGTCTTTAATTTCTGATGCATTCAAACTTACCTTGCAGTCACATTCTGAATTCCTTCTCTGAGATCATCCAAGGTACATGCTTTGAGTTTAACACGGATACCCACGGAGCCATCTGAAAACATCTCCCCTGCAGAGGCCATGAGATGCAGCCGGAGCTCACCAAGGCGCAATTTGTCACTATGCACCGAAGGCAGAGACTGTGATAGAAGGACAAGAGCAGGGTTAGCTACCACAGGACAAAGCAATGAGCAACTGCCCTTGCTGCTAGCCACGGGCATCTTGATCTATGAATGGAAGGATCAGATTAGCCTCTTGCTGTCGTCAGTCCTCCGCTCACGCAAATGAGCAAGAGAAACTCACTGAGAAAACAGAAAAACCTGCTGGGCTGCAGTAAAGTTGTTTCTGCACCACACTGCCACTGTTCAGAATGCATGGCTGAAGGATAATCTATCTGAACGCTAGATCCCTGACCAGAGGATCCTTCCATTCTCATCACACTAAATCATCTACAACAGCACCTCAGCAATGAGTGGAAATGATACGAAGGTGAAATTAAAATAAAATCCCATTACAATGTCTTTCTTCCGTGTGATGCTCATTGCACAGGAACATCTTAAAAATTATACACAAATAACATTCACTGTATACAAAGACACAAAGCAAGCACCTTCACATCTACATAAAGCAGACTTTATTAAGCCATAAAAACAAGACAACACCTCTTTCTCTTGTTTTCACTATAGAAAGGATGTCCATGATTGCTGACACTCAGGGATATGCAAGAGGAAAGTATGGGCCTATACACCTTAGATCTGCTTACTAATTCTAGAGGTACCACACATAGAACTAGCACCATCTGAGCTACCAACTCCTGCTTTTCAAATATTCATCTTTATTTTGGATAACTGGAATCAAAGCTTGAATGAGCAAATCAAATGATGGGTGGTTTTGGTGAGTTTACTAATGTTTTCAACGTGACTTTTAGAAATGCACACACATTCTTCAACTTAAGGCCATTACCTGCCCAAGAAAGCTCAAAACTCTGTAAGGAAAGCATTACAAAGCCAACACTTGGAAACTTCTACTCTCCTTAGTTCTTTCCATATGAGTACCTACACTGCCCAACCCAACTGTATGGTAAAAGCTTTGTCACAAACCTGAGTCGTGTCACTGTTGTAGAGGGTTATAGAAAGGGACTCAAAATGGAAGTCAAATTTAAGTGCTGTATAACATTCTGCAGAAGACTGAACAGCAGAAACACCTTTTTGTCCAACATCAACAAGGGCACCTGTCAGTGAAAAGAAGATATTTTTACATTTCTTTGGAACACTGGGCTTGGGTTTGGTTTTTTTTTGTTGTTGGCTGCTTTGGTCTTTGGGCTTTTCTAAAATTAAGATCAGAAAATCACAAAGAGGAAAAGCTCTAAATCCAGAAGGCTATCCAAAATAAATCATACTTTAATTTTATTCTATCCAATGCATACTAAAATTATCTAGCACAGAGTGGTTTAAAAGAAGCTGTCATTCGTTTACTGCAGTTCTTCATTCACTTTAATGAAGAACTACACAAAGTACCAAGTCTGCTAAAGGAATCTGCACTACTCATCCAGTTTCTATGCATAGTAGAGCAATTCAAGTGCTGGTTAAACAGCAATTTTTTGGCATTGAGAATGTTAAGTTTTGGGAAAAAACAGATTCTGGCAAAGTGTTAACAATATTTCATGCAGAGACATGCACCACTTACATTAACACACTATTTGAATACTAACATTACCCTCAATTGTTATAATTGTGCATTAACATTTGGGGGGAGATGATTTGTCTTTTTGCTTTTTTAACCACCTTTAGAAGAGTGATTGACATAGACAAAGAATACCATCCTATAAGAAATGAAGCACAAAAAACACACTACAAAAACTTCTGACCATCAGGAGCTCACATTTCATCTAAGTGCCTACATTCTTATTTATAACTTTTCATGCACACAATACATTTGTAACAATTAGAAGAACTTATAGCACTTCAGAAAAATATGATATTTGAATTTGGAAACAGCCCTCTGCCTACACATATTCAGCCTTTGAATTGAACGTACCCTCAGAGGCACCACACTCATGTGGAGCTTTCCCTTTTTTAGGTATCTGCATATCCTCGGTACCCTCTTGCACACTATTTGGCTGGGAAGAAGCCCCTCCAAGGTTTTCAAGTAAAATTTTCATGATAACAGTTAGATCATCTTGACTGAGTGCAATCTGTAAAGTGATAAAACCACAAGTTCATTTTTGGCGACAGCATTTCCTCCAACACAGTATGCAAACAATTGAGGAGAAACAACGCGCTGCTTCCACCAGAAACAAGCTGGAAAGTCAAAATTATCCTGTCCAAAACAATCCAAATGATTTGCTCATTTTCATACAATATCATTTGTTACTTGTTATGAACAGCAGTTACAAAAAGAAATAACACTCCACATGATAAACACTTTCTGGTATTGTAAAGGATCTTTGCCTAATAATAGTATGAGCAATTGATAAACATAAGCACTTCTCAACGATCCAGTAATCCAAAAACATCACCATATAACATTAAAGCCAAGATTCACATTGTATACACTAATGTAACTGTCCTTCCATAGGCCTTCAAAGATTTAATAAATATGTATCCAATCATAACATTACAGAATCACGAAGAAACCAAGCAGTGCTAAGTGACAGGATTCAGCCACTTAGCCCATAGTACACAGTGTAAGACTGTTTCTACATTTGGTTAGTTTTGCTGGTACTCCTTTAAATCTCTTATTTCTGTGTGCTTCACTAGTGCTACCTTTGGCCACAGCACAGCAACAGGAATGAACAAGTAAAAGGGCTCAGGAACAAGTAAAGGGTGTCCCACTTTGGTTTTATCCATTTAAATCCATATGATTAATGCAGGAAAAGAAGTAGAGCCCTTCCTCTGCAAAGAAAATTTTCAATTGTTGCATATTAAAAATAACCTTTCCATTTCTAAAATATCTACTAAACATTGAGATAACCTGAATTTTACAGCTTGAACAATTGGAAATATTAACTCTCAGTTTTAAATGCTAACTCAACAGATAAGCTCAATGATTTTACTGACTGTTCAGTCAATGGAAAGCTACAACAGACCTTCAGGAAAATAAAATCAGGTTTCATTCAGTTTGCATCCAGCTACACCAAAACTATTCATTATACAATATCAAAATTCTAACAGATCTATAAACTGGACAATCAAGCTGGAAGTCTTTGAACATACTGTAAAGGACACAAACTGAAATGAGTTTATAAGCTTCTTAACTAAGCTGAGGACTATTGTGAGAATACGTGTGACTTTTGATGTAGCTCTTAAAAGTCATGATATTACCTGCATTGGTTTTAGGTCTCCTTTGATACCAAGTGTTGGGCATTTATGATACCATGTTGCTGCTAAATTTCTCTGGACCAATAAAGTCAAACTCACGGGACACAGAATTTCAGAATCTGGTTGAGAATCTGTGGATATAATGCATCTAAAAAAAGACAGTGGAAACAGCAGAGGAAAAATATTAACCAGTTGTAGAATCCCAAATAATATCATGATGATCTAGCAAAATTACAGGCATAATTAATTTAAGAATAAGCTCACATGCGCTTACACCCAGATATATACTTTAAACAAACTCAAGTTACTGTGTTATCATTCTTTCTTTCCAATTAGGTTTAGAGATTACAGACCTGTGTATCTATTGAAAAGCACTCCTAAACTTAGCTTGGGAAGGCTTTTTGCTTGGTTTCAGTATGCTCTCATTGTCGATCACATTTAAATAAGAGAAAAACGCTGCATACAGAACATGGACACACTTTTCTTTACAAAGACTTTTCAACTCAGAAAACAGCTCCATGTTTACCTTGATAATTTCAAGTGAGTCAGCTGCACATCCATGTTGTCAATGACTGGAGGAAGAGGAGACTCATCTGAAGACACCAGCTTGAATTCATTCTGAACTCTGATTAAGCCAAGATCAGCTAACAAAGCATTACATGAAGTGGAAGATTCAGGAACAACTATGACTGGAGCTTTTAAGTTGACATCCATTAGGAGGCGGAAGCTCTTCTTAGCGAAGTCCTTCATGCTGGAAGCAGCCATTTCTGCTGCCTGGACAGTGACTGCAGTCAGGGCTTCTTGTGCCGCTTGGAAATTGTTTAGGAAGTTCTGTTCAAAGGCGGTGTAAAAAAGTAAGAGTTCCATGAAAACAAATAAGCCTCACAAAAAAGGCAAACCCCAGGCAAAATGTAAATTTAAGAAAAAAATTGCAGCTGTGGTATAAATATGAAACTCCCAATTCAACCACACTGGTTTCAAAAGAGAAAAAGGTTAAAATCATGAACAAGCTAAGACATTGTTTAACTGCTTAATTTTTAAAATACTATTAAAGCTGTCAACTCCACTCATTACTTGTTTTGTCATCCTTCTCCTTACTTGTCAATCTTCTAAAAAACAGCGCAACTCAAGTTGCAATTCTTCAGCAAAATACTTCTGTATGCTTGTACATCAGCTCACCACCATGTACAGCTCTCAAAAGAGCTGATTACATTTTATTTTATCCAAAAAAACAGTTGGAAGTCAAGCAAAGAACTTAAACAAATGTCTTACCAAGAGAGACATAAAGAACTTATGTAGGTAAATTATTTGGATGCAGCCCACTTTCAGAGACATTTTACCATCCACCCTTGACATATCAGCATAGGCTTCCCCTGCAGTGGCATCTGGATAAAGTGACATGTGAAATCTAAACACTTCATCTCCCATTATGGAGACAGCCTAGAAGATTAAGTACACGTAGTTAATACTCCCAGGTGTTTCTGAAGCAAGAAATATTTCCCCAGAAAGATCAAATGCAACTTTATCAGCAGTACTTGGACACATGGTAGGCACAAAAGGAAACAGAATCACCTGTTTTATAGTATATGCTTCTTCTCACTTGCTTATCTATAGCCCATTCTATATTTAACCTCTGCTACTCAGAATTAAACATACCAGTGCAAACATAATTATAAAGAACTAAATGTTAAATGGAAGAATATTTTGCTTCTCTAAGATAAAGGAAATCAACCATTTAATTTTGCTTAATATTACATCATACTTTGCATTCTGTAACACAGCAAATAAACCTACAGTGCTGTCACTAAATCACTTAAAGAACTGGGTCTCTTCAGTTGTTTACAATCTGCGTAACATATCACCTTTTTATGGATTGTTTTTGGGTCAACATTTGTAATTACAATGTCCTCGAGTCTGGAAAACACTTTAATCTTTTTAGGCTTCATAGCTACAGATGCATCCATTCCTGAATGAAACAGAAGAAAGCAGATAATAAATGCACTTCAATCAATTATACGTAAACACTTCTGCTAAAAAAACAAACAAAAATCCCCTGAATTAATTACCACTGAATATAAAGAATAATAACGGCCTAGAAGCCAAATCCAGCCTTTTGCTATATAACAATAAATGCTGAGCCTGAGACAGAAGTCAGGACCTTACCACATGTGATAAATTTGCCAAAATAAACTGATTCTAAGATTAGAGTAAAATTTCCCAACACTATCTAGGATCTAGCTATTAAAAGGTGGAAGTTTGTGTTATCTATAACATAGCGCCTTCACTTATTTTAATTTTACTACACTTAGAAATTGTCTTCTTTTTCTGAGTCAAAAAATCAAAACATATTTAAACACGTTAGAGACATCTGCAGTGCACACCCTGGCCTTTTAGAAGTAAATGGAGGGAAGCAGAAGATTTCTGGCTAAAGCAGGCTTCATCTAATATTTAAATATAAAAGCCACCTTACCTTGTATCCTAATGTCTGCGATTCTACAGGTCTGATCACACACTGTGATACTGAATGCATTTAGCTTTGCAGTCAGTTTTAAGTCACAGACATCATCATGGGCTGCATCACTAGACACTGCATAGGAAACACAAGAGATGTAGAAGGAGTTCAAGTATTACAAGTCGCCTGCTTAAAACAAATATTAGCTGTTTTGTACATATATGAACTATTCAAAAGCAACCTGCAGTCATTCCCTAGAAGGTATGACAATCATTAGCCAAGATGTGGAAAAAGTCATTTATTAACACAGTTCCCTTCAGGCACACAAACTGTCACCAACCAACACAGGCAAAAAGCCATCAGGATGACGCCTTTTCTCCTCATTAATACCCAGTTTTCACACAACAGCTGCTGCATACAGTGTACACACATCATTTGAAACACTGACTCACATAAGAAATGCTCCTTTCTGTATCAAGTAGCAAGGCCCATTTAGGCACATTAGCTGCAGCAACACTGCAGAAACACAAAATGTAACAGCCACTGGACTCAATCCCCATAGTTTTACAATTAGAAAACCTTGAATTTCACAAACAACACTACAAACACAAGAATCAACAACACAGGACCTGACAAAACATTCAGGAGCTTCCATGCAAAAACTCTTATTATTTCATGGTTACAAATACCTGTAATTAAAATAAACACCCCACCTGTCAGTTCAGAAATTCTCTTTGCTTCCCCAGAGGAACATTTATTTTCAGAAATGCAAGCACTTTTAGAGCCTTCAGATTGGAAAGCTACATGGTTGTACCACTGAACCTTTGGTAAGGCTGCACACTGCAACATCATTTATTCAACTTTCATTATAAAAATCAGACCACCAACCAGGGAGAAGTTACATTGAGTAAGGAGAATTTGTAAACTAAAACAACAGGAAAAATGTCTGGTTTTTTTAAAATAAGATTATTTTCTCCCCATTTACAGCTGTGCATGCTTTGTTTTCCACCAAACAGACTGCAATGCTGTCATCTGAAATGGTATCCTTTGAAACTGAAGGTGAGATGCTGTTAAGCAACAGAAGTACAGCCTTTCTAATATGACATTACCTGGCCTAAGAGTACTTCCTTTTTCTTGTTCTTTTATTTGAGGCTTGTGGCCTGATGATTTATCAGTACTGGGAAGACCACCCGATGGAACACTGAAGGTGAGAAAACTCATGATGGAAAGCAGAGCCTCTGTGTGAAGTACTATATCCAAACATGAAAAGATGACCTAAAACAAGGGCAAGGAGACAAAGTAATGTTGTTATTTAGTAGTAATCTACTGCCTAACAACTCAGAGTTGCTGTCAGAAAATCAAGGAAAAAACTGTCTTGCTCAATTTCACAAATGTCTGACTCTTCCATCTGAATCCCCTTCAATCTCACACCACACAAGCTCCAGAACAGAATAGGGAGATATGGAAGGGAAGCTTAAAACAGCTACAGAGGAACTGTGCCAATCTAAAAATTGATGGATGCTTCATCCCATTATGCTTTTTATGGACACTCTCTTTAATTCTGCTACACTTCATTGTGGACTATTGAGCACACAACTTCAGAACCTCTGAGTAGATATGATACCACAACAAGAAAAAACCAACCAAGATTCAAAGTTTGCAATCAGAACAGAGAGCATGTGAGCAGCAACCACCCTTGCCACTATTACTTAGTGAAACCCAGCACCAGCCACTTCAAATTCCACATATGGCCATCAAGAGTCAGATTCCACCACTGCTATTGCAAAGGAAACATTTTAAAAGCAGAATAAGATGCTCATTTCAGAAGTCACTGAAGCCATGGAAACCTCCCCATTAATAGTTGCTTTCAGGCTAAGTAAAAGAAGGACTGATTGCACAGAAGACACCTAAGAATGCCACTTGGACATTTCAGCTCACATCTCAATTTCACTGTTACAAACTTTCAAGCTCTAAAACACAATGCCTTCCTTTTCCTCTCTGCTAAGTGTATCACTCCAGAAATAAAACATGCCCTAAAGGCCTCAGTTAAATTTTATACGGACATTTTTCTAACTACCTGAAAATGTACCATAAATAGTTATGTAAAAAAGAAAAAAAATCCTTTTTTTCACCTGGATCCATCTTTGAAGTAGTTAAATATAAAGCAGTAGGTTTTAATTATGAGAGTCAGGGTTTTGGTTTTCAGGTTGGCTTGGTTCCCTTCATTTTCTCTTCAATGAGAAGAGAAAAAGTGAGCAACTAACATAGCTGGAAAAGCTTAAAAAGAAATAAATACATCCAGTACTTACATTGATGTTTTGCTTGGTGCTTTGGTAAGTAGTAACAAAGTCTGGTCCATCAGGATCAGCCTAAAGAAAAAGGACACAGTCAGTTTCTGTTGAATTAATCACTAACTAATAATAATTAGTAATAATTTTATTAACTGAATTATTTTAATTTAGCACACACACAAGGATTACTGTAATTGCAAAAGAAAGCAAAGGAAAGTGATGGGGCCCGAACAAACAAGTTCTGCAAATAAGACACAAGCAAGGCAACCAGAATGGGCTACTCACAATGCTCTGCTCAGAGACATTTCATAGCATGTATTTTGTGAAATTTCAAGTGGCCAGTTATAAAACTTTTATCTAGAATCGATTTCAATTGGATCAGTTTATGCTTAGTGCTTTTCCAGTACCAATTGATTTGTTTTTCACAATGTAAATGATGCCACTGCAGATAAGAGCAATGAGTAGCCCACTGGCTCTTCAGCCTATCAGATTCCCAAGAATTCGTGCCGTTTTTGAAGGCCTTTTTTAAGACACCAACTTATCACTCCTCAGATGCTTGTTTTATCACCTGTAGAGTCACTCTTCACTTCCACAGGCAGAGACCATCTCACCTATTAAGTTTCACAAAGGTACTCATTTGTGCAGAACAGAAACTGCAGAGCACAAACATCTTGCCAGTGATTTCTGTAGTGGCACTGACTTATGATGCAAGGACTATACGGAAGCAGTGGAGAATTAAATTAAATGCTAAATTGAAAAACAGGTATTTGGGAGAAAGCCTGGGTAAGTTTTAGTTACAAATCTACAGGCTAAGAATGGAAGCCTTATTTTACTCCCCATGTAATCTTACTGAAAATGTATTGAAACCTTAATATATTCCATTTTCAGAAGATGTTCATCTGTCTCACTTGAAGAATTAATAATGCAAAGAGGATCTCCTTTTGCATCTGCAAACAAAAAAATTAAAATGTAAAGTGTTTCCACTCACAAGCTTTACTCAACCTATGCAATGTCCCCATGCTACTTCTCAATTATATACTCATTATATACTGTTCTTGCTGAAAGAGTGAAAGGAACAGCTATTTTCACTGAGAAGCTGCAGATTAAGCATTATCTTCTGAATTTCTTGCTATATTCCCCTTTATTTTAAATACACTAGTAAAAATTAACTTATCTTGCTCCTGAAACAAGATTCAAAATTGAAAAGTTCTTTGCATTCTTATCCTCAGGTTTTCACATTCAAAACCTGACTTATCTACTTCAGATAAATGGCTGTTTTAGTTATCACCTCACTGTCAGTCTGAACTGTTACCTGACCAACCAAGGAAGCACTTTCATTTCCAGTGCTGTCAGAACTGGCCATAAAGCACAGATTCAGAACCTCAGCAAAACACAATGAACGACTGGAATACTTCTCAGGAATGATCACTCCTACTCAAAGTAGGCAACTCACTCAAATACATTAAACTAACTCTAGCAACAACTGCAAAACTTGGTTTCAGGTAAAACATACTAATTCCATATAAATTACCCTTCCCCCCCCATTATTGGTTTTGAGCATGTTATCCTCTGGCTGTAAATTCTATTGCCCACACTCTGCTGACTGGATCAGCTTCCTAGAAGACTTACCATTTATTTCAGTGCATCTCATTGTAATTTTTTTCAGATACACTGCTGCAGCCAATTCATGATTTCTAATTTTGGTTTCTGTTCCAAGCTGTAGCACAGTTAGAATATGTAATGGATATCTCTCCTTCTGAACCTGCTTCATCAAGGTTATTACAACCTTGAACATGGAAAGGGAAACAAATTCAGTATTTCAGTGAAGCTGTTCAGACATGGCAGGCAGTTATAAGCAGGCATTATCTCCTCAGGTAAATGTGAAGCATAATATTTATCTTAGACATTTTGCATTTTTACAAAGCAATTCTACAAGACCAATTTGCTAAAGATTTCCCCTGGCCCCCGCTCTGTTCCTCTTCTTTGTTTTCTTTCTGTTGCCAAGTCAAACTGTTAAAATGGACTTTATAGTCCACTACTTCTAAGAAACAGACTTGAGTACTGGGTTCAAACAGAATAAGTTGTACACATGGATACATACCTCTTTGATTTCAAAATTAAGTAGCATATTGATTATATCTTCATTTAGTGTTATTTTTCTCTTTTCAGACAGCATTCCTTCTGGAACACCCTTATTGGGTACCAAAATTGATCTCTCCAGTTCCTTGCTTTTACCTGAAACATTCAATAAATTGCTTAACTTTTAAAATTGCCACCATTTTTTAGCTCAAGAAACACATCTAATTCTTTTATTCATTTAGATGGCTTACATTCACCTAAAATAAACTAGCAACATTTCCACAAGCAGAGCCTTTAACTTCAGAGCATGAAAAGAAAATAGAAACACGTTCTGGCAAAAAGCTGACTCTGACATCTCAATACCTTGCTAGTTCCTTGACAACTTCGCTAACACAATTACCAAATTTTGTCTTGTATTGTTTCCAATTTTTGGAAGTACCAAGTATGAACACTGTCCTTGCAAAATTAAAAAGATGTTACCACTTACACACCATACTCTCAGATCTAAACTTGCTTTCCAGATAATAAATGCTTTTCCTTACTCCTGAAAGTGAACACACTTAGTATTCATGACAAACAAATTCCATCTCTGACCTTCCTTTTGCAGTGCTGATTTTGCATCCGTTTGATTTTCTTCTGCTTCACCCAGGTTTTCTGTCAACACTTTGAGAAAGACATTCAAATCCTCTTGACTTAACACAACCTAAAAAGTGTCAGATCACAATTCTCAGGAAAAACACATTGTTCCTTGAACTTATCACCTGCTAACAAAGCAGAACATTGTTTCCTGGCAAGATGAGTACTTATTTACAGCCATTTTGTCGGCAGAATCATCCCTTCAATAACAAAATTAAATTCTTTCAACCACTTACTGTTAAAGTATGAGTAGATTAAAGGTTTTGACTCCCAAAGCTGAATCAATATATATTGCAGCATTTAATGCACCTCTGCTTTCAATACATTCCTGTCAATACATGCCCCTTCACAATATTTTAATTCCAGTTTCACCCAAGATATCCCTGGTACTTTCTTTCACAGTACATAAAATGCCACAAAAAACAAGTATCTTATTCAAGGATGATGGAAAGGTAAGAAGCTGGAGTATTAAAGCAAATATTCGCATTAATTTAAACTCCTCTCAAGAAGATTGCATTTTTAAAGAAAAAAAAAACCAAAACACTTTAAAAAATACTTGCTCAGAGAACAGGTCACAAAACCATTTATGTGATCCTTTCATACCCTTACACTCATCGAGGTGGGATTAAATCCCGTTAAATCCGCTGAAATCCGCTCCACCCCTACTAAAAATCTGCTCCACCCCTACTAAAAATCTGCAGCTTGTTGGCCCTTTGTGTCCAGAAATAACATAAGGGTTAGTATCACAGTAAGAACTATCACTACCTTCTCACAAGACTTACATTCATTGTATCCAGATACCCCGTGACCTCCAACACTGGTAACTTGTGAAACCAAGATGCAGAGAGATTTCGTTTCACACACAGGCTTAAATTAATAGGGTGAAGTATCTGAATATCTGGATGTGATAAATCTGTCTCCACAGTGGTCCTTGAAACACAGGGAAGAAAAAAAAAGAAAACAGCTGGGAAGTTGGAAGTCACATGTTAGATTTTCAAACTAAAATCTTAAAATCTCAAATGTAACACCTCTTATGGCTTAAACACTTTCCTGAGCAGAACAGTTTCTGATTTTATTACTGATTTAATTGCTCCTAAGATAATGGGCTAGCATTTTAACACCAAATATTTGACACTAGCACCAACCATGGTTTCTAGGCAAGTACATTAACGTCCTACAGAGTATTAATATTAGCAATTAGTTAAAGCATTACTTCGTAAAGTGCATTGTACCTCGATAGTTTCAGCTTTGTCAGCTGCACATCCATTTTGTCAATGATCGGAGGGAGTGAACTGCCTTCTGGGGACACCAAGACAAACTGGTTCTGGACCTTAATCAAGCCAAGATCGATTACTATTGCATTGGGGGAAATGGAGGACTGAGGGATAACTATAACTGGTGCTTTCAAGTGAATGTCCATTGCAAGCCGGAAACTCCTTTCAGCCAGGTCTTTCACACTTGTAGCAGCCTTTTCTGCAGCTTGGACTGTAGCAGCACTCAGTGCCTCCTTAGCTGTCTGGAAGTTGTTCAAGAAGGTCTAGAAAAGCAGTTGGAGAGAAAGATTAAAAAACTGTTCATAAACATTTTCCTAAGTTACTTTCTCATTTTTCAAATCAACCACAACCAACATCATCCACCAATTATGCTGCCTATTGTGTTGAATTTTCCATGGGAAAAGACAACTGAGTGCCTTCTGTTATGACCTCTAAGAGAGCGTCAAAGTACTAACCAGTGCAATCCACTTATTTTAAACTCATCTATCTTTTTTCTTCTTTCCTTAGCTACAAGGCTCCTTAGCTCATTAGCTTTTAGGAACACAATTCTGAAAGCCCCTCTTGCCCTCAGTGAACACTGTTGAGTTCCTATCAAAGAACCTAGTGAAGGAGAGGAAACACACTGGTGCTTTATTGAAAAAGCCATCATTAGGGTACTTGAACACACTATTTACACTGGTTAATTTGCAGGCATCATGACATCTGCTTTGCAGAAAGATTTGCCTCTTGTATTAGCTCTGATACATTTACAATGAACTTAGAATTTTTCTAGGGTGGAAAGCGCAGCAAACCTAAAACCCCCAAACTACCTCAATAGCACCAAATTTTTCTCTATTTCCAAAGCGGAGGGTGGGAAGTGAGCCACTTTCCCCGCATTAGTTTCTTGAAATTTAAACCAGTTACTTACCAAAGTTTTTTAATACCATAGGAAAAATTAAGCCCATCCCTTCTCTTTCAGAAACTGAAGGTACCACTTGCACTGAGGGCACAGCCCGAAAGACTAATCTGAGAATGCTGCAGAAACATATAAAGGCAAATAAGACTCACCAGGAGGGACATGAGAAATTTGTGAAGGTACACCAGCTGGATACAGCCCACTTTCAAACATACAGTACCATCCACTTTTGACATATCAGTGTAGGCTTCTCCCTCAGTAGCGTGAGGATTTAATGTCAGATTGAAACTGAAAACTTCATCTCCCACTATAGACACAGCCTAGGAAGAGAGAAAAAGCATCTACCAGCCATCAGCAGTTTCTACAAAAGCACTGAACACAAAAAACTAAAGATACCATCAGCCTATCAGATTACAAATTAGATTACTAGTTTTTCTAATCCTTTTAGACATCCATTCTTGTAATATGAAAATTATTCTTTATGGTGTATCGTATTTGAAAATACTTATTCATGATAAATATTTTTAGAAGAGTGGAATATGTATTATATTTCACTTTTATACACATCAGACTAACCAAGAATCAAGTAAAAGTTAAAATCTTGTAGTTGAGTACTTTTTTATGAAGGGTCCTTGAATCAACATCTGTGACAACTATGTCTTTAAGTCGGGCAAAGAATACAGTGTGACTTGGCTGAAGGCAAAGAGATGAGTCAAGACCTGCAAAGTACAAAAATAGAAACAGAGTCTTGCATAGCAGAAGCAACATTATTTTCAGGGTGGGGACACCAGTAAAGGAAGTGAGGAAAAAGTTACTAAGCTTTAAAATGTGATAGTACTACAGCTTTGATCAAAACAAAATAGAAGTATTTCTGATACAGATACTGTCTCAATATCAATCATCTCTGGAAATAACTGAGCTACTATTCACAGGAAAATACTCAAACAATAATCCACTTCTAAATAAACAGGCTATTGAGTGAGTTGATTGAGCTTTTATATCAAGAAAGATGTTACTATACTAAATTACTTGAATACAATACTATTGCATACATAACCTTGTGTGAATACATTGTATGATTTAGAGATGGTCACAAGCAAAAGACTTTATGAACTGCAACACATAATCTTGTATATCACACTTTCTTAAATAATCCCAGTAAGAGAGTGCTGGTAGCTGAAGATGGCAGTTATAGTCAGAAGTTAAATTCCCCCCAACTCCCACCTACCCCAAAGAATTATTGATAGCCCTTCTGAGGGGTAGAACCAATCAAGAAAACAAAACTAAAACAAGGAACCCAAACAAAGCCCTAGATTAAAAACTAAAGAAAACATTTTTAAGGGGCTTTTTATCCTTAATAATTTAGGTATACCAGAAAAATATCCAAAGTTTAGTACAACATGAAAAGCCAGCCATAATCAAACTCCTTCAAAGCATGAACCTAATTACTTGACTAATAACATAGCACAATTTTTTAGATGGAGGCCAAAACATTATGACAGACTTGAAAGCTGACTTTGAAAACAAGACTACAAGCCTTTTTTTGCACAGACGACAACAAATAAATAAATAAAAGCTGATGCTGCACATTTACACGTTATTTTTTAGTCCAATTATTAGCAGTTGCTTTGAAACTAAAGTATCAGAACAGTTACTACTAATAAAGAATTTAATACCTTGTATCTTGATCTCTGCAATGTTCTTCTTTTCATCACAAATATTTAAACAGAAGGCATCCAGCTTGGCAAAAAGCTTGAAGTCAAAAACATCCTTATCCTTGGAAGGTCTAGACACTAGAAATAAGAGAAAGTGGGATTTTCAAGCTACCCTCAGTCGTATTTTCACTTTCCTCTTCATTTCTACAAAGTAAATCATGTTTCTCTGGATTTGCTTTACCAGCATGGAACACATCCTTCTAGAACCATCATTTGGACAATCACAACTGTACCTTTCTTCAATCTACTGTCATCTTCTTGCTTTTCTTCTTTAGATGGTGTCTCCCCACTTCTTTCACCGCCTGATGGACTAACAGCTGTTAGAAAACTGACAGCAGACATAAGGGCCTCTGTATGCAATAGGAGGTTCAATGATGAAAAAGTTACCTGTTGGAGACATGAGACTCTGTATGACCAAACAATAACTTAAAAGTGTAAGAGCTGGACTGAGGTGCTAAAGCACCCAATGCAACAGAACCATTTCTTAGAAACAGAAAAGCTGCATGTGTGACCAGCAACAAACCATAAAGGAAAAAGCTTCCTGTAAAGCAGAAAGGGGGCGAGCTTAGAAAACAAGAAAACCTAGCAACAAGCCAGCTGTTACAGCTGTAACTGCTAATCTATAACCCCCTCAGTACAAAAACAGTGATACAAAATTAATTCTGTCAAACACAGCCTTGGGCTTGAATGCTCCTGCAAGAACAGTACTACCAGAATGGGTAAATGGCAGGTGGCTGACATGTAGATATTTAGAATAAGGGTATTCCTCAGTAACTCCACTAAGGAGTCCAAAAGATGAGTAAGTGCCTGCTCTGTAGTTTAATAAAAGCTGTCCACTTGAATGGGCTTGAAACTGGAAATGGAGCCCAAATGCAATTCTTCCAGACACAGAAGTCCAACTGAAGAGTTGCAAGGCAACATCAACATCTGATGATGGACAGAAAATCGAGTTCTCTTAACATTAGCACTACCCCATAGTGTGAAGACAGCAGCACTGGCATATTAGAACTGTCATCTCCTGCTGCAGCTCCAGGAACTTCTTTTTGGCAAAAGGACTACAGTATTAACTAAACTTCCCAGATGAAATTTACAGATTCTCTAAAACAATTAAGTAAGAAGAGAAATGTTTCAGTCTTCACACTAAAATATGGCAAGCAAAATAATGCCATAAAGGTATAACAAGGGGGAAGTACCTCTCACAGAAAAGACCATCCTTTATACTTTATTTCAAGAATGCCTCAAGTCACTCTTTTCCTTAGTTTGAAATCTGACTTAAAAATACACCATTAGTAATAAAAAATACATTCATACATGGGTTTAGACTTCTTATGAAAGTTAGCCAGTAGAGTGCTGAACATGTGGCACTCACAATACAGATAGTTTCACATGAAACTGAAAGACTTCTTGACTACACTACAATTTCCCATACTGGGCCCCTGAATTTCATGATCTCTGATGCATGACAAGATGCATTCTTACAGTAGTTTGAATTTCATCCCCATGAGCTAGACAGATACTTTTGCAGCACAGTACAACACACAAACATTCTGCTCTTTAGTGGTATAAAAATTTTCTAGGACATTTTAACTTCTGAAATCTCCTGCTGGAAGGCTAGTGGGCAGGAAAACAGGAAAGGAAAGCAACTCTTATTGATTCCTCTATTCTGAGCAAGCAAACCAAAAGAAAATAAGCAATAAAATCTGCAAACACTCACTTGAATCATCTGTTCAGTGTTGTCAAAAACTGTCTGAAACTGTGGCCCATTTTTGTCAGCCTGAAAATAATGATTTGCATGAAGATTAATATTAATTCAAACCAGTCACTGTCCTCTTCAGAGGATACAAAACAATCCAACTAGCTCTGAAAATAGGTTTAAGACTATATATAGACTATATATTAAGAATATGTAGAAATGCCTTAAAAATAATTTTAGAAAACTTTGTGTATACCTTGACGTATTCCACCTTCAGAAGGTCTAAGCCAGGCTTGTCTGAGGAACTAATCAGATGAATGGGTGCTTTTTTACCTGTAAAATACCACACGAGATAAACAAGAATTAGGATCATTTCTTTCAGAGAACCAAACAATTTGTGCCTTGAAGGCAGGGATTAACTTTCAGTACCATTTGTTAAAAACACATTGCACCACCAAATACGAGTCACTGGTTTCTCTTTGCTAAATCCAAAAGGGCAAATCCCTTCTCCATCCAAAGACTGAGTTCTAAGCTATTTATTTATCCCATAAGCCTTATGGTGAGAGTCCAGAGCTTATCAACTGTACCAGTGGCACAAGCACTGCCAATGGACAGCTGCACATTGACTGGGAAACTACAACATTTGCATTTCAGTGAGCACAAGGCACAGGAGAGCCACAGTTTCAGACCAACTGCTACACACACACACAAATCTGCTTCTCCGCCATTGTTTATTACCTCCAATTCCATAGTAATCCAAGCTTATTTTCTTCAAGTAAGATACAGCTGCTAAATTATAGGTTTTGGCAGTAGCTTCTGTCCCAAGATGCATTACATCAAATACTAGTATTGTTTCCTCAGTTTCCTTTTGCCTGGTGAGTTCTACTAAAACCTGGATGAGCAAGAAATACAATTATACCATCTTTTCACATGTAGGATTCTCATCATTTAAACCAACAACCAAAGAAGTGCAAAATGAATGCACTCCCTGCTTTGGCGGAATCATTATTTTTATTACAGACTTAAAAGCATAAAAATAGAAAGGAAAAGTGATTGCTTGATGGAGAAAGATATAAATACAAAAAGCACTTGGGGATTTTCTCTTTGCAAGAGACCCGCCTGGGTAATGACTTTGTTCTTCCAGCGCAAAATTCCCACTCCCTACCCCTTAATTATGACTTGGTACTATTTTTTCCTACTAAAATACTCCAATAAGGGAATTGTCCCTTTTTTTCATACATACTTATCTGTGTATAGGTATTATGTTTTCTATTTATATGCATCACATACAGATAAGAAATAACTCATATGCATAAAAATATATGCATGTATACACTTATTTTTTTTGTTTGATGATTATGTTTTTCCATCCACTAATCTGGAGAACACTGGTAAATGAATACTGGATTTTTAAAAAAATATTCTTTAGGTAGATGAAAATAGAATTACAGACATACTTCTTTAATTTCAAACTTCAGCTGAAGATCTGTCAGTTCCTCCTGAGCAAGCTCCTCTTTTCTTATTTCTTCTCCTTTAATTGCTGAACTGCCAGTTGGTTCAGAGCTCTCCTCAAAATCAAAATATTCTTCTTCAGAGTCTACAAAAGTGAAATGACTTCCTCAGTAAACTTTCTCCAGAAAGAGGGGTAAATATCCCACCCTCTCCCTCTCCTTCCTATTCCAATTGCATTTTTAACTGTATGAGCAGTTTAAACCTAACCTGACAAAGCATACTTTAGATCTGTACTGCTCTCTTATCCACTGGATGAGAAGTGAACAAAATTAAAGCCCTAGAGTATAGAGGCATCATTAGACATTAAAGAACACATAAGAAAGTAGTAAGGGAAGCTCCAGGAAACAAATGTCCCAGGTTCTGCTACAGGAAAGTTCTCCTCTAGAACAGCCATGGAAATAAATGCTCAAATCCACAGTCTCAATACAGCAATTTGTAAGTAATATGTTATTCTAGTTCTGCCTTTTCAGAAAAAGGAGAGCTTTGCTAATGCAAAACAGTCAGAACAACCTAATACAGCTGGTATTCACAGTTCACTCATTTGAAGAGGTTGCTTATGCATAACCTTAATTATCAAAACAAAGCTGGTTTGCTTTTTAGAAAAGGTTTATTATTCTGAGGTAAAATCAGCCTCTTAATCAAATCTTCTTATGCACTTGAGGTAGACGCGACCTATCATGCTCATCTCTGCTGTCCTTATATGTTTTAACATCAATAACAGCATGAAAATATTAGCTATTCCCTAAGTTATGGCTGCTACCTTTACAAAGTCACATCTGTAGCTTCTTACCTGACACTATTTCTGCTAGCAACTGAGGTGTATCAAGTAACCCTTTACCAACAACAGGAATTGTGGCAATAGCTGGTACCTGGAGAGAAGGAAAAGGGAAAAATAACCCACACAGTATTTTAAAGTTTATATAACTTGGTATGTTCATATTTTCTACTGATGATGAACTTTTCACAATGCCTACCCCACATTCTTTGCAAGGTCAGCTCTGCCAATACTTATACTGAAACCAGCAGGACAATGGCAAAGGTTCCACCAGGCTTGTTTGAGAAAGCCCAGAATGTTCTGATGGTAAATCAGTGAAGACACTAGTGATGTTTTTTGGGTTTTTGGTTGTTTGTGGGCTGCTTTTTATAAGGTTTTCTTAGTTGCAGTCAGCTTACCTTTGTGCTTGGAATTGACACAGATGACTTCTGAGGCAGTGGAATGCTATCAATCAGATCAAAGACTGCCTTGATTTTCTGGTCAGAGACTCTGACATGCACCAAAGGAAGTCCTCCTGACACTTTAAACCTTTTTTTAAAAAAACAAACTGATTAAACTCCTATACAAAAAGGTACCAATTGTTGATTTAAATCTTGTCAATATGGATAATCATATATAAAGATCACATCACAGTAAAGCGAGGAATTCTGCATTAAAACACGGTTTGGACTTAATTTAAGCAGTAGTTAGTAAACAGCAAAGGGTCCAGGGAATTATTACCCAAAAAAGATTTTTGCCAACAGCAGTAACCAACTTCTATTTCTTAGTTAATACCTTTTAAATACAAAGTGAAACTGAAGCTTTAGAGAAAACACAGTTTTCTTTTTTTTAAGCACACAGTAATTATAAATGAGTCTTTTCAACATTAATACATTACCTTGCCATCCTGGCGTCTCTTTCCACCATTGATTTTGCTAACTGTACATGAATATCCATAGGCTGCAAAATGTGCAAAGTTGATGGATGTTGAAAACGAGCCTTCTTCCAGTCTTCACCTGAAAATGTCCAGTAAATTCAGATGAAAAAACCATCACTTGCTAATTGCTTTAATTAAGGCATCATTAAAAGAACCAAAGTGCTGTCACTAGGATGGTAAAAAAACCCACTCACCAACTAGAGAAACTTAAAACAACTTGGGTCAAGTATTTTAAGAGCTTTTAATCCCATCTGTGAACACTACTGCCTGAATGGCCTGAAGCCCAATTCTACACTACAAGATGTATCTAGATTGAACCCCTGAAAAACAGATGGATAGACAGATACAGAGATAAAGATAAAACAGCATTCTGTTGATTACACAAATTTAAGTTCAACTGAAGTACTAAGGCAAATTTTTAGCTGTGCCTTTCCTGCATATGATGGAAAACATAACAGTTCTCTTCATTTACATTCCCTGCTACCATCAAAGTAAAGAGGTGATGCACCAGCCCAAACAAAAAGTGAGCAGCTGTTTGAAGAGAAGCTAATCAATTTTTTCAAAGTGTGACACCAGACATGTGTATTATAACCTACTTTTTCATTAACTACTGATTTCAGTTTGTCTTTTTTTTTCTTTTAAAGAAATATTTATTTCTTACAGGGAGGTAGCCTTTGACAATCTTTTGCATAAACAGCAGTTATGTTGTTTCTTTACCTGTTCTTCCAAAAAGAAGTTGCACATTTTTAATTTTCACATCAAATTTGTCATAAGCTTTGTCCATAATCTCCTCTAAAGATGAAAAGGTAGAAGCTTCACTACTGCCTTGATTTATGCTGTTCAGCTAAACACAGAACAAACAAAATAAAGTTAAATCTTTAAAACAGACATTCTAGTGAAGATGAAAAGATGATTCATACGAATTAATAATTGACATTTGGACTCTTACAGAGAAAATATCTTAAATCATTTCACACTTCACTTATTCTTGATAAGTAGATTTTTTTTGTTGTTACTTATATCAATCCACTTAATTCAAGCTATGCAAAAAGAATTTTTTTCATTAATCATTTTACCTATGGAATATAACTAAAATAAATATTTAAGCAGCCACTAAATCAAGTTAAATGGTTGCAATCTTTCAATTCTATAGAAACAAGTGAATCAATTTTCAAACTTCAAGACAAAAATGATATTCCTTTTTTTTAATAAAAGGCTATCATTTCACAAAAAAGGAAACAAGAGTTCATGTGTTCTGTTGAAGAACTGAAAGATACCAAATGATACAGTGTTGCAATCACAGTTACAATATGAACATGTTTCCTGGGGAGGATTAACTTGTACAAGTATGTCAAAGATCACCTAACAGCTCTGACCAATGGCTGACCCAAATCTATTTGGCAAGAAATACAGTAAGTTAAATAAACATTAACACAGATGATCACCTTGCCTTCTGAAAGCAAGATGGTTCCAGATGACAGCTGTTAAAAGAAAATATTTGCTTCCTCTGAGTTTATAAGAGAGGTCATTTATATACCTGAAATGTACCAAAGTCCAAAATCAGCAAATCTGAATTTTCATGGTAGAAACCTGTCTGTGGAACCACAAGGTAGGAAGGTTTCAGATTAATCTTCAAGTCAAGGACTTTCCTCATTTCGATAATATGAACTAATCCTTAAACAAAAAGGAAAGGGCATTGAAATGTAAATGCTATTCACAAGTGAAACAACTGTACCAGTCAGCACAGAAAGATGTTATCTGAAAGATAAAGCCTCCTGAGTCAAGACTTACTTTTGCAGCACTCCACTGAATTCTCACTAAACTCAATGCTCCTTCCCACAAAACATCCACTAAATTGCCAAGTAACCAAGTGAGAAGAAATTAACTCTACACCAGCTGAAACAAGGGCACCAACTCACGGAAAAATCTCAATCATACTATTTGGCCACCAATCAAAACATAAGCCAAGTGTTTAGGTTATCATATTGAAACATTTAACACATCCAAGGGTTAACCTTTATTGAGCTTTGTTACTATCTTACCTGTAGCAGTTCTTTCCTTGATTTCTTCCAGCTTCATTAATGTGGCTGTTGTTAATCTTTCAAGGTCCATTCCCTTACTTGTCTGAAAGAATTCTACCATTGCATTTATTGTTCTCTTAAAAAAAACACAAAACAAAAGACAAGAATTAGCAATATACATGTAAGTCACTCAATAAAAACTCAAAATCAGATCTGGACAGAGCAAAGTGAGTAACAGCAGAGAAAGAAGACTCAGAAATAGCTGAGAGTTTTGGTTACTACTCACTGCATCATACTTGATTTCCACAGGCTGCGATTCAATAGTAAGGCTCTGGTCAGCTGTACTGTCCTCTGGGTTAACATTAAACTCTATCTGAAGCAGAGAAGACCTGCTATCCCCTATGGAAGCCACAAGAGACGGTACAATGTTTTCTTGTCTCAGGCCTGTAACATACCAGTTTTCAAGCTTTGCTTCAACCCTAAAGACAACGAAGAGTAAAAATACTTAATTAGGTTAGGTTTAGAATCAGTTGCAAGAGAAAAGAAAGGCAGAATATTTATGGTACATAAATAAAGAGTGAAAGAATGTTAACTACCATGTATGGATTTAAAAAGCAGTTACAGCCTTGTTTTGGTGCAAATGGGAATTCTGTACTGACAGCTGCCCTGACAATGGTGTTAAGTGGAGTCTATAGGAAAACACTTTGAAGAAAGACATCGAACACCAGCAAACCACACCAACTTCATTCATTCCTAGAGTAGCTAATAGATAAGAAACTGATTTTCAGGGCCTGTGTCACCAGTATTGAAATCCCTGACTTTGGGAGGCAACACAGGTTGGCCATAATCAGTGTCACATGCCTGGCTCTATTGAGGTAACTTAATTACTATAACAGAAACCTCACATTACTAAGAGTATCTGTTCTACTGCTTCAGTCTTGCAAACTAAATTACATGGCAAGCATTTATGCAAAATAATGTCCAAGCTCTTCTTGTTTCTGTGCTGCATTCAAGCTGCACCTTGAAATTCCCCATAATGGTTTTCAGCAAAAATATTTTAAGAGTCAGTGGCTGAGCTGATTTTATGCATAAAGTTAGAACTGAAGGAACTGCAAATGAAAGCAAAAAGTGCACAGACTCATTTTCCAGACATTAGAAATCTTATTCATTGACTGTGTATTCCAATAATTTTTGTTCAATATTTCTGATGTGCCCTCTCTTAAAACACAGGAAGGCCTCGATGTCTTACATTCTGGCTGATCTCCCACCCACAGCAAATAGACATAATTTTTCATTTCCACAGGTAGTGAGCAACACATTCAGTAACTTGGATGGAGTCTGCTGGCCACACCATTTCACACTGCTTGGCTATCACTTCCCGAAAGTCATATTCAGCACTTCGACACTTAGATTCAAGAAAGAAGCATTCCCTTCTTCATTCCATTCTATGTTATTCACCAAACTATATTATTTACAGAGTACAGTTAAAGAATACCCACAAATTTACAAGGCAATATACCACATAATGCACTACCCAAGAAAAAATTTGAGAGGCAGGGGAGTGGGGTGAGGAGGGGCAGAGATGCTTCTACAAAAAGAAAATACCAATCCAATTACTTAATGGCTTGTGCTCCTGGGCGCTGTGATATTTTGGTACTCAGATCAATTATCTGTACTTTAAGAATTTCTGCCACATTCTTGTCTTCTTTAATTGTAAGAGAAGTGCTTAACAGCTTCAGTGTCACAACATGGGCAACATACTAGTGAGAAGAATAGAGGAAACTGAAATTAGTCATCTCAATAAGAATAAGTTTTCGGAATTCGCCATTTTAACAAACTGAAATGTATCCTCCTAAGTTTTTCCAGTCAACTAGGATTAGAAACACATCTCTATGCAGGAAACAAAGTAAAGAGTCTTTACTTTATTCAATGTTTACCAGTCATTTCTTTAACATAAAATAGTGTGGTTCAACAAATGCAGAGCAAATATAGTCAGTCCCTTTTCAGCATTCAGGAAATTATTTTTAAACCCTGAAGCAGGCATAGCTAAACTACATTTAGTAGAGAACTCACTAAATCAACCAAAATCCTTACAACCCTATTAAATAACTACATTTTGGAAGACATGGCATGTATGCCTTTGTTGCTCTTGCTCCTAAACGTCAAGTCTTGGGCTTGTCAAGAGAGGGTTCTGACTTCCCCACATATGTACCATTTTATGACTTTGTAAATCAGCAACTTCAGAAGAATCAAATAACATTTCCCATCTGAATTTGAAGCCTTAATCTTTCTTGAGGGTAATGAGAGAGCTGAAGGCATCTTTACACTTCATTTGTTGTATAGTTTGTTTTTGTAAACCATCCCCATAGGTTGCTTACCTGCTTTGGCAATGAAAGGTGATGGGAGCTGTCACTATATCCAATAGCAGTAAAAAGTTTAGCTTTCTCCTCCGGTGTCATTAGTTCATCAATAGCTAAAAAGCAAAAACCCACACAATGTGCACCTTAATAAACAACAATTACCACTTTTTCTCACATTTGTCTCCTACCATACTTAAGTTGTGCTGATACATTTCATTGATTCTTCATATTGCACAAGGTTCCATATTGAAAAATAATTGACACAAGAGTCTTCATATATGGAGTTACATAAGTAGCACATAAATCAATATAATTTGTATTGCAAGGGTATCCAGAGCTCCCACTGGTGAAATAGATTTCAGGAATTTTAGTAGATTAAATCTCTGATCTAGACAACAGATCACCAGAAACAGAGTATTCCAATTGTTGCCAATTATCACTATAGCTGTAAGTGCTATACTCTCCTCACCAAGGTTCTGAAATCCTTATGGCCATTTCAGAAGAATGCCTTATTTGCCAGCTCAATATTCACTAACTAGTGCTATAAAATGATCAATACTGCATTGAACTGCTTATGCCATACTCTCACCTTCTGCATAGTAGGAAGCAAAAATACTATAACTTTCCTTTTAATGTATAAGACTTAAAATCTCTCTAAACATTAGTGCATTACAATCTACACCTACTTTCAGGTACAGGTGATTCTTCATCTTCTTTTTTCCTAGATTCTCTTTTACCCCAGAAACCACCAAACCATCCTCCACTCTTTTTTTCTGCTTCAGCGCTTTTCTTCTTCAGTAATTTTTGTCCTGATCTTATTGTCTACAAACCAGAAATTAAAACACATTGGACAAAATACATAATTAATAGTATTACTGTATTTCTGTAAATAATGCATGCATACATGCATGTTGAACGTTCATTTAACTTGTGGACAGCAACACCACACCACAAGGATTTAAGAGCACTTTGACTCACTAGACAGAGGCAAGAAGAGGATCAGGGTGAGGGCCATGTCTGTGTGTGCATGCACTGACACAAGCATGTGTTACTTTTACTTCTGACAGTTTTTTCTACACTTTTCTCTAGCATTTAGATTACAAAAAGGTAGGAGCCACACAAAAAGACAATATTTAAAGGAATACAAAAAGCAATTACATTCCTTAAACCTAGTAGATTCCTTAACGTAGTAATAAACCTGAGGACTGATCCCGTACCATTTAATACTTTTCAACTTTTTTTGCAATTGGTTACCAGTTTGGAAATCAATTTACTCCTGTCCTGGAAGGATAGGAAACTTGTCTTCCTACCTATCCTATCATACACAAAAGCACAATTTTTTAAAAACACTATCATGACAAAACCATCCTGTTTGAAGTGTTACAATATTACTGAACAAAAATGACTCCTTACCTCAACTTGTGCTTGTTGTCTTGCTAAGATTATATTGAAGACGTCAAGTTTTCTTTCTAAATCCTATAAAAATGTATGATTAAATTATTTGCCTCTAAAACACATTTAGGAAAGGCTCTCCACTATAAATTTTCTACCAGCTCCTTCGCATTTACACTCCAATTGATTTCTAGATCTGCTCATTTCTATCACAGGTATATCCCACCCCTGCTGCAAGGTACACTAGAAGATGAAATCTGATGTTAGGCAGCCTAATTTTTTTTCTTAACTACATTACTCCTGCACTTCATTAAATGCATCCATGTTCATTAATCCTTAACCAAAGACAGGTTGTTTTAAATGACATTTTACTAGTATTTTATTTTTCTTTCCACAACAGGTTGCACTGAACTTCAAATTAAAAAGGTATTTCCACAAACCTCTTGTGCTCTTGTAAAACCATCAACCTGGATTATTCTCAAGTATATCTAAAGAATTATTTCATAGAGGGACCAAAACATAATTTCTCCAAAAAGACTCATACCTGAATTTGCCTCTGTGTTTCTTCCGACAGTTTACTCAGTGTTAGCTTATTCTTGTACACATTTTTGTAACTCTTCAGAAGCTGCCTGTGCTGTTTTATGTTACTCCATGACCACATTCGAGTATGTCTTCTGATGTGAACTTCAAGAACGCTGTTACCTGCATATTTCCACCTACAATAATTCCACACTTGTGAACAACTTCCCATTTAATCTGTGCATTACAACTTACAGGTTGCAGAGGTAGTTTATCAGTATGCAAACACTTTGTTTACCACTTGTCACTTGAGGAACTTGGCTTTTAAAATTTTTAATGTTTTCAACATCACTTTTGAAAAATGGACTGAGGACTTACATTTAATGCCTGAAGAACTACAAACCCTCATTATTGACTTCTGCATGTCTACAAATTTGGGCTGTCACAGCATTAAGTGCACTTAAGCATTTTTATAATCAGCATCAGTTTATACTTAGAAAAAGGCCAAGAAAATACCTATCAGTTCAAACCTTCAAAAATTACAGTTGACATACATGTTTCCCTTGTATTACATTTGCTAAGTTTTTTCTTCAGTCTTTGTAAAATTACATTCTAACCTCTAAAGAGAGCACAAGCATTTTGTGCAAATTTTGGGGACTTCATCTTAGCAAGTGACATTTTGATCAATTGGATCTTTCATCACTTGAATCGAAGGGCTAAGCAAAGCTCTGTGAAAGTTAGAGCATCAACATGTGATCTAGTTTCAAAACTACTTCTAACCCCAAGGGAGAATGAAGACAGTGTAGAGGACTCCAGCATCTCCCAAAGAATGCATGAATGTACACAGCTTACCATTCCTGGGCATTTTTATGGAGAGGTACATTAGGCCTAAATCTTCTGTACGGTGCATTGCGAACCATGTAATCTATGGATTCCAGCAGGTCTATCATGCTGAGGTACTAAACACAGCAAAACAAGCTTCTTAGCAGAGGTTCAGGTTTTGTTTGCAGGCAGTGCTTGAACTACATGTGTACCATGGCCTTCAGTATTCCTCAAACTATACAGGAATTTAAGTCCATGTATTTTCATTAGTATGTAAAAGTGGACCAACTATACCCCCATTGCCCTTGAAGGACACCACTACATGAATACCTGGGCCCCCTGAAAAACAACAACTTGTAGTTTTATCAGTGTGCTCAGCACAAACTCTCAGGCTTTCTCAAACCAACCATATTCATTTGTCAGTGCATTTTCCCTCATTTTAGAATTGCCTTTACTTTAGCAAACCTTACTGGCACAGTTCTGAACTCAATATACACTTTGACATCAGTAAGAGCTAAAAAGCTCTTTAGCCAACTAAATGCAAGTTATTCTGAATAAATGACAACACTAACATTGCAGGGGAGCTATCTAACTTACTTCCTTGATGCTTCAGCAGGCTTTGTTGCCAAAACCAACACATTTCATTCGTTCCCACCTTTCCTTGTACTTTGGCATCTCTGAAGTTTAACACTGGGTTATAGTTTAATAAGATAAAGGCTATGCATGATTCCATTCTCCATGTGAAAAGAATGCTACTGGAAGGGCTGAATACAGATCAGGTGGTCCCCAGAGGGCTCACAGATAAGAGTGCCAGAGTACAAGGATTTAGGACCAGGAAGTGATTGTTACACAGAGCAAAAAAGATCCTACACTTTTCCCACAAGTATTTCTAAACAGTTTAGAAATTCTACTGGCATATAAGCACAAGAATCCCTAAGAAGAATATTTCCAGTGAAAAAACATTATAATTCATCACAAATTGAAATGGGTGATAAATACCAAACCAACTTACCTGTGGCTTAGTGAATTCAATGACAATTCTCTGTACTTCTACATTACAATCAATCTTAGGAGTTTTCAGTTCTACTTCTGCATATGGGTTGATATACAGTCTTGCAGAGGCTGACACTGGTCTGAAAACTTTTAAAAAAATTGAAATGGATTTTGTACTTATAATTAAAGTACAGCAAGTAATAGATGAACCACTTGGTACTGATACTGTGCATGCTCAAGCCCCACAGAATCAAGATGCAACTCTTACCAACAATTAAGATAGCCCAGCAACAGTTAAAAAGCATACAAGCCCTAATATGCTCTATTACATTTAGGTTTTTGTAAACTGAAAGTTAGTATGGGTGTGCCTGCAGGAACAGGTCAGGCTGCTGTACACTAACACGCTCAGGACAGTTTATCCTCACTCATTCCTAGCTTACTTACTGTACTGGTAGTCTTCAGGCTGGTTACCACGACAGGGAATTCCTCTTTTCAGCTGATCCTGCAAAGGGATATGATACTGTCTGGCAATTGCTGAAGAGCAATACTTGTTTAGAGCTCTCTGAGCTCTGAGTAGACCAACTTAAGTTCATCTGTATTTTGCAGACTTTTGCAGCTGTCAATTCAAGCTGTGTATCAATTTGTGTTTTTACTTCAGACTGAGATTCAGCGAAAAAAGACAAAAACATCCACAGACAGGCAATGCCAAAGTAACTTGGCTATTCTTAAACAACTGGATGGTTTTAAGCACTTTGCAGTTTTGATTCAATCTTCAATGTTAAAACTAAGCTCACTGGGTTAAGTACATATTTTGTTAAGGGCAAAATAAAACAAAAATAGAGATATTCATAAAAGATGAGCACAAAAGAGAAATGCAAACAAGTAGTATTATACAAGGGCACACAGAACACCTTTATAAACATAATGGGTCAAAAATATATCATGTCTAAACCCTATAGGGGCTAATAACAAATTAGGTTATTGCACTATTAACAATATTAACAATAGTGCAATGGGTTGTCATATGACCATGAATACAGGTGACCATAAGTGTGAGGAGTGGGGAAAAAAGTCAGTGTGGTGTAGTTTTGAATACAGCAAGGGCTAGAGAATATAGTCCTACTTAATGCATTTTGTTCTACATTACCAGTATTTGTTCACGGGAACCATGATAATACATTTTGCTGTGTATGTTCCAATAAGCGCTGAGGCTGTCCAGGCACAAAAGCTACACAGAAAAGAAAACATGCAACAAATTGCATACTCTGTATTCAACCCATTCTATGAACTAAGCTTTCCATTTGTGAAAACAGAAAACATATAAAAGCAGACTAGACAGCAAATCCACCATTAGCACTGAGACGTATTTAATCTAACAATACTATTCTGAAATGATAATTGAATTGTAAGTTCTTAAAGCACAAGTTCATGCCCATCTGTTAAACATGACCCTGGATTACAGGGGCGAGGGTGCACAAAACTGGTACTTGGCCTAATAAAGAAGCCAGGACTATTAAACCCTTCTTATATTGTTCCTATAATTCCTTAGATCTCTGCGTACTCCTTTCTGCACAGGCTCGAGGGGTGGTTCAGGAGGTGGGCAGGGAGAACAGAGAGACTGCTTAGCTCCCAGAATCCCAATTACATTAGGAATACAAATTAGATTAGGAAATGGCAATTTGACAACCTCTTTGAAATCACAGTTTCCACGCAGGCTTGCTGGATAATGCATTGAATGAAGGGATCAGCATTCACATTTAAAGGAAATTATTTAAACCATGGAGTTTATTTAAACTTATGCCTTACATAAAAACAGTTATTTGTACTCTACTTGTATTTAACCACACATCAAAAATAAAGAAAAACAGGAGAATTCAAAAAGCAAACTATTTTTCCAAATTTATTTAAAGCCCTCGGTTACTACTTTCCAAGATGAGTTGCTTTCTTCACTTGTGTAGGAAAAAGCCCAAAACACATTACCTTGTATATTATTTTTGCAGCTTCATTCAGAATGGAAGGTGTCCAGTTCTCATTTGTTGTCTGAAAGTTCAAAGTGATAAAAGTAATTTTGTGCATCTTAGCTAACACGTTTGTGGTTTTATTCTATGCTTCCAAGCAACAAATGCATCCAGTTTCTCTGCATACACACACATTAAAATAACATTAATACAAAAACCTGTCAGTTTACTTTCATACTTTGACATTCAACTCCTCATCCTACCCATAAAATTCTTAACAGCTAAGGCAAAAAGAGGTTAGCTGAAATTTCTTCTCCCCATTGCTCCAAAGGCCTGGCAAAATACCAAATTCTTTATCATCATGATGTAATGTTTGCCCTCATTTACTGTACCTGGAAATAACCTGCCCAGTTTCAAAGGTCACTCAGATCATTTCATCAGAACAGTTCATTAGAAGAAATCACTAAGTCTCAGAAAGTGTGACATTCCTCAATCTTCTTCCCTTCTGCTTGCTCAAACTGCCAGTACTATTTGCATGAACAAAAGATTGTTTTCACTTCCAGCTGTAGGCACACTGTCACTGCATCTTCTTAATATGTTCCTTTTCCTTTCTGCTACACCAACGTCAAGCAAACTGAGCGCACAAGAACACATATTCACACACACATTACCAGTAAACTAAGCTCGCCCAACGTCATTCCCAGGGAAATCGGACACTGTGGGTCTGTGATCTACAAAAATAGAAAAATAACAGGTATTTATTACTCTTGCTGCAGACACATGGATCATTTAAAGTTGACTGAAATCCTAACTGCTCTGAGCAACTTCCTTTGCTTAGTTATTCTAATGGAACCCTTATTGGAACCCACTAAGATAGGCCAAAATCAGTATGTCTGCAGTGTAAAGACTCACGATTTCAATTGAAACTGAAAATTTTCTTTGGATTCTAACATTGTCATACAGGAAGAAAAATAAGAACCAGAGTACCGCATCACAGTCAGCTATATCACTTTATGATATGCAGTCCTCTGACCTCTTTAACTTTAGTGTCTCTGAAAACAGTCCCAAAGAAAGGTTTGAGAAAGAGTCTATTATCCAGTGCTTTTCTTTTAAATTCAATTACCTCAAAACAAACTACTTAATCATTTTCCTAAAGGGAAGTGAAACTAGAACTACCAGTTCAGTTCATATAAACAAATATTCTTGCTTATCAATTACATGTTTTCAACAATTTGCATTCAGACCCATCCACATACCCCCCAGTTTCTGCCATTCTGGTCTCTCCCCAGGACACTGAAAAGCTCTGTACATCAACTGCACACACCAATATGTGAGAACAGACACCACCCACATTTAGTGAGCAAGGCAGCACTGGACAAGAGAAAAGAGAATATCTATTTCACATATCCATATTTCTGGCATGCAGTCATATCTGGGGCAACTTATTTGAAGAGGTGCAGAAGAAACCACAGCAATTTTTTCAAGGTGAGAAATACAGTTTCTCTATGGACTAGACAATCAGAACTGCACTGAAGCTCCATTTAAAATGAAAAGAGTATGTTCCAGTTACTTACATCATCTTCATATTTAACATGAATGCCTGTGATTTTGACTTGTACATTTTTTATAACTTGAGTTGCAAGCTTTTCTAAGAAAGTATCCTTCTTCTCCTCCTTTGGTTTGTCTAGAATAAGAATTTTTTAAAAGTCAGTATTCAGTGTAGTAATTGCAGCTTGAACTTAATTACATGAACAACTACAGCAATGCAAATTTAGTATTTCCTCTAACTTAACATTTCAGTTTCACTTATTTAGATTATATATTTGCATTTTTTTTTCCTTTTCTGCACATCCATATTCTGAAGATGTGATATTAGCTGCCTGTTCACAACTTAACCACAGGGAAATACGTCTATGTATCAGTCAAAACAGTTTAGCTTACAGCAAGTTTTGGATTAATATACTCCTCCCTACTCCTTTCAAGGTAAAAGGTTCTCTCTTAAAAATTCCTCAATGACTAACTAGGGGTTTCAAAAAGCAAGTAAGTAAGACAGTGTAATTTAGCACAAAATACTCTTGAATAACACACGCCAAGGCAAGGACTAATATTTACAACTCCTCATGATTCCATTATAGTGATATGACTCCATTATCTCAGGCTCAGTTTCAACATTTTACTAAAGAATGGCTGCATGAACTTCTCATCCTCTCGCTGCCTTAACAGGCTCCACTGTTGTGTTCAGTA
Source organism: Origma solitaria (assembly GCA_013397895.1). Lineage (NCBI taxonomy): Eukaryota > Metazoa > Chordata > Aves > Passeriformes > Acanthizidae > Origma > Origma solitaria. Next base: position 53,332 of record VZRL01001215.1, read on the forward strand.
CGCTCCTTACAAAGTGGCTATTCCAGCAAATGCTGCTTATCTGCCTACCAAGCTTACACATTCTTCTTGGAAATGCTACAGATGGCTCAACTTGAAGGAACAGTCATGGCTATCCAAGTAGAGCAAAATAAGGACTATAGGCTTTGACTCAGTTTACTTTAACTAACCTTTTACATATGCAAAGCACACTGAACACCACAGGTATCTAACTTTATCCAAGTCTTCTAGCAAGATGTACAATTTTTAAAAATTTGAGAGGTTCAGAAAATCTGCTTAAAAATGACAAGACTTCAGTACTGAATATGATCTAACATAGTTTTAGTCAAGACAGCATTTGATTTCAATTGGAAAAAAACCAGTCTTGAACTCAGAAGAAACCAAAACATTGTATCACTTTTACATGCAACACACCTTTCCTCCTATTAACTGATTTAAAAAAAAAAAAATTTTAAAAACTCTTATCAAAGCTTTATGACCTTTAAGTGCAAGGAATCCATTAACATTTTTGCAGCCAGATGCAGCTACCAGCAGCAATTTCAGTTTGATATCTTGCCAAGCTTATCTTGGGTCCCCAAAAAGCTTTCCCTCCAACTGCAAGTCTGTGCACAGCTGCAGCTTCCTCCAAGAGCAAATACAAAACAATACAACCACACGGACATGGCAACCCATTCTTAGCCACATGCAAATACTGAAAACCTGCACCTGTTTGGTGTTTAGAGACAATGATTATCCTCTTGGGGGAAAACATCAATTTCATCCCTGTTTAAATATGTCACACCACTATATTAGCTATTTAGAACAGAGAGCTAAAAGCTGATGAAAAAGGCTGTTTACTGCTATAGCATCAGTCGCAGGTTTTCTTTTCTGTTACTGGAATCTGACAAAAATCAGACGAACAGACATAACTTGCACATGCAGTTTTTCCAACAGTCAGAGTGAAGTGCCACTAATCAGCCCACCAAATGTGTACAGTTCTGCTGTAAATACTACAGAGAGCTCAAGTTGAAGAAACAGGCACAACTATCCAAGTAAAGAGAAACAAGGACTCTTCAGTCTCACTGGATCCAGAGAATGGATAAACAGCAAAAAGAGCTCTCTCCAATTTATATCCTCTCTTTTAAACAGGAGGAAAAAGGTCTCTCTGGATGGAAAGCCAAGCCTATGAAAAACGAATCCAAACAGAATGCAGAAAGTCTTAAAGTTAAAAGCTGTAACTGTTACCCACCTTTTGAGTGATCACGACCTTTAAAGGGTCTCTTAAAATGCTTTTTGTACTTTTTACGCTTACGTCCTTTTGCAATGCAAGCAATTTTTTGGGAAAAGGATAAAATTCAAGTTAGTAAAGCAGAAATGTAAGAAAGCATAAGAAAACACGGAAGAAAGTTTAGCAAGTCTTAAAGCATAATGGCTTAGTAAGGTCTCACTAAAAGCTTTTCAAGAATTTCAGTTGCGTTAAGGAAACAATCAGCTACTTTTCATAGCATAGGATATAAATCCAGGAGAGGTTTCTACCATACAAGGATGTAACTTTCAAGCTAAGACGTAGGTGTATGTGAAAACCCAAAAGAGCACTTTCAGTAGGATTCTCAGGATAATCCACAGTATGGTATGAAAGCACTCTGAAAGAACAAATCCAGGACCACAAAAAAGGCATACAAAAATTATTATTCTAAAAGCTTTACATGAAATTAAATTCCATTTTTTACATGCATATTACAACCCACACAATTACAACCATTTTATTAACTAAATGGATGCTCATAGTTTTCTTTCCACAATTCTAAAGAAAACCAGTTTGGCGAGTTGCACTGTTCCTTTCTCCTCTCGGGCTACCTAGGGGAAAATAAGTCAGCACTAGTGCTGCGGGTGCTTATCTTTATGGGTTTGTAGCATGAGAAGGGTGTATCCCACCAAAGCAAGAAGGAAGCAAGAAAAACAGTGTACCTAACCTAACTGTGGGGAACAACTTGATACCATTTGCAGGCCTGTTCAAACAAAGGAGGGAAATTGCCTGCCAAGATTTCAACCTGTCTTACAGGTAAAGTGATAGGGTGGTCACTATGCAAATAATAAAAAGGAAAACCTAGACAAATAGAAACATTTTATTTTGGATAGTTCCTTTTAACACTACAAGTTCATCAATGTTACTTTAAAAGTACAGCTTCCTTCACTTACTATTGAATTTGTAGGTCTCAAGCTTTAACTCCCATGTATCACAAAACTAAGAAAACAGGATATTCCTGTTCTTTACACACATCCACTACTGCAGAGAAACTAAATGTATGTTTTTAAGCTCCACTGCTGCAGAGAAACTAAATGTATGTTTTTAAACTCATTTTAAACCCATGCTCAGATAACAGCTCAAGCAAGAAATTTTGGCTAAGTGTAGCTTTCTGAAAATCAGGTCTCAGAAGTTAAAAATAAAGCAGGTACAACATAACAATAGTTCCTCTGAATTTCAATGGAAGCTGTTTCCTTGCCTAACTTGAGAGCAATCCAAATGAAGAGAAGCGGGAAAAGCATGCTAATGCCTTCGATCTGCTATAGTTCATTTTGTCTGTGCATCAAGACAGCCTGAACTTCCATTACCTTAAGCCCAGACACGTTAAGGGCAATTGCTCTCTACTCTCCAAACAGCTAAAGATGGTGTTGTAAAATTATAGTGAAAGACTGTCAGCATTGTATAACATTCTTGAGCTCAACATGACTGATGGAAATCTAAGTGGTCTCTCAATCTTCTGAAATAGCTACTCAATTAAAAGAGCACTAAGTCATTACAAGATTCCACTTGAATCCACATTCATTAAAATCTTATTTCTAGAACTACCAATATGTGGATGTTTACCAAACAAGTATTGTTTTCTGATTTCTTATTTGGCTGCTTCGGAGGAGGGGACTTTCAAAAACCTAAACCGCCTGCTCATCCTGAACGTGCAAAATGTAACTGACCATGCATACCCACCAGGCTTGGTGTCCTTGTAAACCAGGCTCGCCAACCCATACAAGGAATCTTGTGAATGAGTGCCTTGGTCCACACGGCAGCAAATAACCAGAAAAATGGATTTGGTTTAAAAGAAGAAAATCAACTCTGGATATAATATTAAGTTCATTGAATTTGTATGACACAGTAGTATTTCCATTACAGTATCTGACAGCCAAAGTAACTCCAGGATATCTAGTTTCAGTGATTACCTACAAAGGAAAATCATGCAATTTTCTTTTTTTCTTGTAAGCAGGAGAAAACCTGCAGCCTCTGGTCTCCATATATGAGGTCTGATAGAGACAGATTGTAACAGCTTAGAAAAAGAAAATAGTTTCATCAGCTTGTGTCAGCAGTTTCCACTTCCCCCTCACACTACATTACGCCCACAGTGTCATGACCATTTTGCTCAATGTTTGAATAGCATGTCGAAAGAAAATACCTCCAGGACTATTTATATTCTGAAATCCAAGGTCTGAAACAAGATTCTAAACACATTAATATAAGTCAAGTGCTAATCAGAAAAGAAAATATTGCTGAGAATTCATGAACCCTGACAACTTTCTATTCAATGTATTTCCAAGATTTTCAGCAGCTATTGTGTTCTCTTAAAAGCCTACAGAGAGAGCTGAATTTCTTAGAATTTCATGGTTCAGTAGGGCAAAATGGGCTTCAAGATTTCTGCATCTAGCAAAGGCAAAGGATCTGCTCATGCAGGACTTAGACAAGTCCTCTTGAGTACAATATTCTACTACAACACCACAAACACAAATGGCTACCACTGAAATATGATCATAGGGAACAGAACATCTCAAGTTAAGGCTTAAAATAATCCAGTTTAAATGCTCCTCTCGCTTTTCCTTCTCAAGGAGTAGAGTTTAAAACTCCAAAACATTACTAAATCTAATTCTTGTTCTTTATATAATCACTTGAGCTACTAAGATATCATTTTTCCATGATGATTTTTTTTCAAAAGCCTTACAAACGCTGGATGTAGCAAGTTTCTTTTGAGAAAGAAGCCTGCCACAGTTACACAGACTCACTCTTATATACTTGAAGTTCCAGAACTGGAATCCCTCATGCAGTACCCATGAGGTTAAATTCACGTTGTCATATCATCCTTTCATCCCATTGCTACTGGTGCAAAGAACATTGGCTGAAACACTGATGCTGTACAGGATCCAAGTGCTACATAACTGAGGATAAACCTCTACCAACATTCCTTCACCCCAGCATGAAGTAATGGCTGCAAAATTCATTTCGTGAAGTTATCTTAGCCCTCATACAGCTGCTGGCATATTTAAGACAAGAAATAAAGCAAAGCTCCTTTCTTCATTGCAGACAGCTTGACAGATTTCTGTTTGAAGGAAACTGCACATGCACCTCTCAAACTAGCAAAGCAGGAAAAAGGCCACAGACTCTCCTGCAACTGCAGAATTAAATAAGCAAATGGATTACAACCAAATTATCCTTCTTCCAAGTGTTGCAAGTATCATTCTCAGTCTCATTCTCACTTACTTTTCCATGAGCTGCAGCATTACAAGCGTCCTAGAATGCATCTTAAGAACCATTACACAAGCCAACAAACAGGTCTCAATTCAGACAAAAACTTTAGTGTTGGCTTTTTGCTCCAACACATGTAGTTACCTGTCATTGGTTCTGAGCTTAGCCTAACCAATACCATAAATTTTATTATTTATGATTATTATGTCATATTGGTTATGACAATACAAGCAAAGAAGAGCAAAAAAAATCACCACCACAAATCAAGTTAACTGGACTTCAGTGATCAATTTTAACCTATAATTGAGAGCTTAACAATTTTTATGACCTAGAGCAAAAGTTTAAGTTTCCTATGTTCATGCTTAATTGGTTTTTTGTGTCGTGAATTACTTCCTGCTCATGAGAGTCTCATTTCTCAAACCAGTCCAAACTCATAAAAGCATAGCAGAAACTGAAAAAAAACCATTATCATTGCAGTAAAAATTAACAAGCCTTACCGTTCCCCTTAAAGATTCCTTTCAGCAAAGAACAACCTACCACATGCACCTCTGAAACACACAGTTAAACATCTCTCATCCGGGTGATAAAGCAAAATAACATTACCCTCACGCAATGCACTTTCTGTTGCTCTATATGACCTTGTTCCCCTAGAGCACCAAGGAAAAAAATAATTAAAAAGACACACCAGATGACCAAATTTCCATTTCCCATGAAATTGATCAGATCAATTAATGATAAACAAAAAAATACCATTTTTTCAAGCTTTAGAGTAAAAAGGCTTTTCAAGGCACTGTAATAGGATTACTTGAAAAAACAAAATTTATTAAGGCAATTACAAATCAGGACTTTTCTTTCATAGCACAGCCTAAGTCCTCAAATTCCAATGGAGATTTGCATTAACTCGGTACCTTTTTCTGCTGCTTTCTGCAAGGCTTCCTCAATTCTTGACAGTTCCTTTTGTTTGTTATCCTGCAAGTATTTTTCTTCCTTCTCTGCATCATATTTGACACCTGTAAGCCAAGTTGGGACAGCCTTAATCCTAAATCTCAAGTTATATAAATGCATTATCAAGCAATGCACACCATATACAACACCATGTTTCTCTCCTTGTTTGAGAGACAGGTTTTCTATGTTTCACTGCTGACCACTGCAGTCAGCCTCCAAAATTGTTGTTTTTACACAATTATGCATTACTTAACAGGAAAATCTTTCCATGGAAATTCAGACCCTGAAGTGTGGTCTGTGCAATATAAAACAGGTTTTTAAGTTCTACTACACATATACTTGATGCTCTAGGAACTTGCAAGTTTTCTCATCATACCAGAAGTTCTGATTTCAGAGAAAACTAATAAAGTTCTCTAACCCTCTTCCCTCTCCCTACAAACAGTACTAATGGAATTATTACCCTTGACTTTTATCATTGAGAAGCAGATAAACAGCTAAAGATCTACACCATGCCACAAAGCTGGATTCAGGATAAGCATGTTTTAGAGAAAACCTGGCCATTGAATTGAACTTGAAATTGATACAACCAAGGATCTCCATAAAAGCAACAGGTGCTGTTTTCTCCCACCCTTCTTCTATTAACTTGACAGCATTTGTCTAGAAATTTCCATGAGGGAGCAGAATGTGAAAATGGTGGTTTACATTAACTACTTGCTATTACAGACTCATATACGTGGGTTGCCTCAGAAATTTTTCTCTTCCATTATTTAACTGTTGCTGAAAAGTTTACATACTTGCTCCAGGAACTACCAGAAGATACAAGCCTTCTAGAGTTGCAACAACTGCCTCCCCATAGAGATTCTTCCAAGGAATCTTCAGAGTAAGTTTATCTAAACAAAGCAGATACAGTTACATCACAACAAAACTCTACTGTGCTTAGTCCAAAAAACACCTCAGGCATTAAAGAGCACTAGCCCTATATCTTGAAGTTCTAAACACTTTAGAAGGTAAGGAGAAACCCTATGGGCATGAACATTTTATAAAGCCCTTGAAGTGATAAAATACATGCAGTGGAAACATAAACCATAGTTTTAAGCAAAAAGTTGCAGTCTAAGTCAGAATACTTCAAAACAAAACCTGACATCACGACTGAAGTTCAATTCACTGAGATGAACATGATTTTCCCCGGGAAGTAGAAGAAAAAATACAATACATATATATCTCCTACAAATGTTTCATGTGAAAAAGCAATGCTGACCACTAGGGAAAGGAACTTAAAAAAAAAAACCAAACTAAGAGTTCCTAAACATTTGGCATATTTGTCAGTTTTGGGAATTTAACTTAAACTCTTCAGAGTCCCAATCAGTCCTTTAAAGGAAAACACATACTCTGTCTATACTGAACAGCTCCTTGATTATTCATGCATCCAGGAAGAACCTCTCAGACATGTTTTTCACACCAACCTGTAAAGTTACACAAACAGGGCTTGCCAGATAACATCCACTGCAGTCACATTGGATTTCTACACTGGTTTCAAAAGTTAGTATAACTACTTAAGAAAGCTTGATAAAAGAAATTCAGGGGCAGGACTGACCATAAAGCCTGTATTAAAATTTCCATTTCAATACTTGTATTGGAACTAAAACTTACCTATCTGACCAACTTTTATTCTAAAAGGTACATCCAATTCACTCTGCAAATAACAAAAGCAAAGCATTACACAGAGGAAGTAGTAGAAATCAAGTAAGTAAATTTAAATTACATTTGCAAAGTATTGTATTTACATACAGAAATTAAAATCTACTTCTTTTCTAGTGGAAAACCTTAGAAGGAAAACAAAAAATAACCCAGACAGTAGCAGACAGGCAAACCAGGGGAAAAAAAAGAGAAAAATTGGACTGTATCATATTCCTTTGATGTCTTCTTTTTGAAGAAAGTGTAGGCTACTTCTTTAAAAGTGGTGCTCACTACTGACTTTCTTTTAGTTACTTTTGCATGGAAATCTAACACATTGCAATTTTAAGGCTGCCAGAAACCATCCCTTGGTTTATGTTCTTGACTTGGTCTTGGCACAAGCTCTGGTCAGTCACATACATGACTATGCATATTTCTACATCAGAACTGCTGGAATCTGAATTAATCCCCATAAGAAGGAAAGGCGTTTGCAAAGTAACACTTCCTTCCTTTCTTATCCATCAGATTATGAAGATATTTGTAACAATAGATGTGAAGTACAACGAAGCTATCAAGAATGGATGAATTGGGCAAGTAAAATATGAAACTTTAGAATAACGAAGAGAAGCCAATGATTAGGTCATACAAAGATCCGATGTGTTTTCAAGGCACAGGAGAGTAACAGCTCTCTTTAGTGAAGTTTGAAACATGCTCAATATTGGAGCAAGATTCTCTCAGTGGTACAGATGTTCACTAGCCAAATTAAATAACATGAAAATCAGCAAAGTCATTTGTTTTTCCAGACAAGAGTACGGAAACTTAATGCAAGTTACTTCTTGTTTTTCAAACACAGCTTCTTTACTTTCTCTGCCCAGTAACATGAGCAAAATTAGAAGCAGTTAACCAAGAACTTACTTCCCATAACCAGTAAAAAAGAACACTGCATATCCTTCCGTGAGACCACAGAGAGCACATTTTATCTACCCTACATCTCAGACTTTAGACCCATAAAAACAATTTTGAAGTTATTAGGATACTTACTAATGCATTCTCCTTTATCTGTAAATTGTCAAGTGCCACATTACCTGTTTAGAAGAAAGAGAGAAGTACTGAAAAAATTACTTCAAGTATTACTTTTGTTGGAATAAGGAACACAACCACAACTCTCCCAAGTGCTTACGAATAAAATCTGAAAACCTTATTCCAGTTACAGAATAGCACAATAAATGTGTAATTTGTAAGAGCCACTAAACACGGGTTATAGACAAAATTTCAGTTGGAAGAGATGATAAAAACATCACCAACTTAGATGTCTACATGTTTCTACTCTATTAAACACACCCACAATAATAGGAAGTCTTTCTTGTAATTCACTTAGTTGTGAATGACAATGACAGTTCTATCAACATAGGATAGACTTGGAAAATGGTGCCTTGTTTTTCATGATTTCATGTAATAGAAAATCATGACTCATAAAGCCACAAAAACACATGCCTACTTTCACAAACACATTAACTTTTTTTCCTGATGCAGGCAACATAATAGGATTTCTAAATGAAACACTGGCACAGAATTATACCCGAGGAAAGCCTATATACCTCTTAGTGCTTTAATACCAGATTCCTTAGAGCTATATTCCATTAGAAGTATAAGCATTAATATTGCATAAATGTTAAAATACGTACAAACCATGACAAGAGTAAAACCAAGGTGATGACCTACCTCTGGAAGGCACCTAAACCTGCCAGCTTCCCTAGGGACTACTTCAGCTGGTTTTTTGCATGACTACAGTTTAGCGAACTGAAATGTTTTGATACGTTCACCGAGAACAGCTACTCCACGTTACTGCACTATCTTAGGTTTAACACGCATTATTTACACCGACAACTGAAAGACGCGGCTCTCCACGAACCTCACGAGCTGCACCAGCACCCAGCGCTCCCGCCGCCCGGGGCACTGCGCCATAAGCCCGCCCACACACCCAAGAGCACCCTCGTGCTTCCACCCAGCACCCGAGAGAAGGAATAGGAGGAAAAAACAGCGTTTATCGATGTCGGCGGTTTCCTCCCTCGGAGCGCTCCGAGGCCAGCGCCGTCCGCCCGTGCCCCCGCCCCACAGACCGGCCCGAGGGAAGGGGTGCCAGAGACTACGGGCACACAACGACCGACGGCCCTCCAAGGGAGCGGGGACGTCTGCGGCCACACTGACCGGCCGGCCCTCAGGGAGAGCCACACACCGACCGGCCCTGACGGAGGGCCGCGGCCCCGGAACTCGCCCGCTGCTCACAGGGGGCCGCAAACCCACCGTCCGCCCCTCAGAGGGGTCGGCGGTCCCACGGCCCGCGAGCCCCTCACAGGGGAACCGCAGCCAGCCAGACCCGCTCCCTGTCCCCGGTGACTCCGGCGGCCCGGCGGACACGGGGCGGCAGAGGGAAGGGGCTCCTTACCCCCCCATATGCCCAGCTTGAGCTGAGACTTGTTCAGGTTCTCCACATAGTCGCCCAGGAAGCGGTTCAGCAGATCCGCCACCACTGATTCCAGCACCATGGCGTAGGCGGCCCCTCAGCCGCGGCCGCCGGCTGGGAGGGGAG
>VZRL01001215.1:63055-117783 GCA_013397895.1 Origma solitaria
GGCCGAACCAGCGAGGCGGGGAGGGGCCGGAGCGTCGGCACATGGCGCCCCCGTGCGGCGCGGGACCGCCACTGCAGCGCGGCCGCAGACGCGGCTCCGCCGGCGCTTCGCGCGGTGAAGAGACCGCGTGAGGGAGCAGCAGCCGCGGGCACCGTCCTGACACCGGCACCGTCCCGTCACTTGCACCGCGCCCCCGCTCCTTACCCACGGGCACCGTCCCGTCACTTGCACCGCGCCTCCGCTGCTTACCCACGGGCACGATCCCGGCACCGCGCCCCGGCTCCTCACCCACGGGCACCGTCCCAGCACCGCGCCCCGGCTCCTCACCTGCGGGTACTGTCCCGCCACCGGCACCATCCCGTCACTTGCACCGCGCCCCGGCTCCTCACCCACGGGCACCGTTTCGTCACCGCGCCCCGGCTTCTCACCCGCGGGCACCGGCTCGGCGCCGGCACCATCCCGTCACCGGCAGCGCGCCCCGGCTGCTCAGCAGCCCCGGAGAGCCGTGTGGTTGGACTGGAGGCCGGCGGGGGTGCGGCGACGGCGCCCGGCCTGGCGGCCCTCAGCTCCCCCTCAGGCGCTTCCCGCCAAAAGCCGCTCAGGTAGCGCCCGTTCGCCCGTGTGGGGCCGCGAGTGGGTCCCTGCCCGTGCCGCGGCCGTCCGACGGCGAATTGTTCGCGTCAGTTCTCCTGGGATTGACGGAACCGGGCTTGTGCTTACAGTGCCTAAGAAAACTATTTATTGTTTAAAAACTATTAATTAAACTATTTAAACTGTTAATCTAGCAGTTCAGGAAGCTCACAGAGGAAGGGAACACAAGTGAGAAAAAATCGCAAATCCTAGATTTTTCAGAGTTTTTCAGCACTGCAGAGAAAGTAGGTAAGAATATGCTCCTCCGTGTGGCGAACCTGCAGGTAGCAATGTCAACCCTGGAACAAATTTTTAAATCTCTGGGTACTAATCTCAAACTCGTTCTATAAAATCATTCTGAACTCATAGGAGCTCAATTATTCATGGAAGCACAACACTTGGTAGCTTAAAATGGCACATTCAGCTTAAAAATATATTCCAGACAACAGAAATCAATATTAGCAATAGAATTCAACCTCAAAATATGTGAAAATACATCAACACCAAATATATATGATCACAGTGAGACAAATACTGCTTTAAACAGCATTCAAATATATTGTGGAGCTTAGTGCAAGATGTTACAAAACCACAAATAGCTGAAGGAAAAGATTTTCATTTGACTAAGGAAAGGTCTGTCAGCAATTGTTACTACTCTGTTTCTGTTATAGCCTGTATTTCAGGCTTGCAAGCTCCCTCTTGCTGCAGCTGAGGTAAATCCAGAGAGCTTTGCTAGGAATACTAGCAAAGTATTTGACTTTATTTGAATTGTGGACACTCATCCTCATCCAAATACATGTGTCAAATGCATTTTCAGTTTATCAAACCATATGTGGTAAACCACAGCGTGTAGTCCAGAGCAAGCAAGCAGCACAAAAGGTTTTATCACCTTTTCACAATGTTAAGAGGGAAATGCTACATTTGTACCTCATTACTATGCATATATATATGTGTATGCCTCCCCTTATATTCAATTGATTTGTATACTTCTTTTGTACAGTGTTGGCCATTCCTGTCATAGGGAAGAGGCAGTGGAATAAACATGTCAGGGAATTGTGAATAGAGCTCCTGCTGCCATTCTATTAGGTAATGAATTTTCATTGGTGATTTTTTTAAATGAAATTTTGGAAGATTTTAATTTCTGTATATACAAACAACAACTGAGTAACTAAAGCTTAAGCAAAAGTGCTGGTTAATCAGGAGCAGTTCATGAACTTAGTGCAATTTAAAAATGATTGTGCAAATCAATGGTAGTAAAATTTCTGTGTAACAATTATGCAATATAGCCAGGATGATATACCCATTTTCTACTTCATTTTTCATAATGGTTGTAATTTCTGCACAGGGGGAAAAAAAAAAAAAACCTCAAAGAAAAGTTAATGACACTATAAAGGGTGTTGAAAAACACAAAAAATAGTTTGTATGTGATTAAATAATATCCTGATTGACTAAAGTGTTGTCCTAAAGAACTTAAAGAACTCTGTGAATTTATAAAATCATCCTGTTTGAGGAAATGGCCTCAAGTTGCCCCAGGGGAGGTCTTGGTTGGATATCAGGAAAAATTTCTTCACCTAAGGGTTATCCAGCATTGGAATAGGTTGCTCAGGGAAGTGGTGGAGTATCCATCCCTGGAGGTATTCAAAAGACCTATAGATGTGACTCTTAGGGAATGGTTTAATGGTGGCCTGGGCAGTGCAGGGCAAAAGGTTTGACTCAATCTTAAAGGTCTTTTCCAACCTAAATGATTCTATGCTTTCCAAACAAACATAATTTTATAATGTAGTGGATCAAAACTTTGCTCCTGAAGGAATTTTATTTGACCTGGAAAAGAGCACCAGCCGGTCACATTTGTGTCAGATGTTCCATTTCAGTAAATCCTGCATAGATTTTAAAAAGTAAAAGGAAAATTAAATGGAATTAAGAATGGAAAACCTGTGAATATGGCAGTTTTAATAGGTATTTTAGCAACCATATGTGTGGTTTAAATACTGCAATATTACTTTAAAACAAAGACACATATTTTTGCACCTCTATTACCAATAATCCTTTGTTAATCTGCCTGAGCCTCCCCTGCAGGTAGGATACCACTCAAAAATGACATTAATGCAGCTCTGTCTGTTGGTAGATACCATTCCTTATGTGTTCTCAATGCAAAGGTAAACAGTCCAAAATGGGATGGAGGGGAGGGAAACAACCCAAAACCCCCTCATCCCACAGCTACATGACGTATGAATTCTGTATCTAGGAGAACAGATCCAGGACAAACAGAAATATTGATATTTGCTCACCATTCATTGAATACACAGATAATGTTCATTCGCCCTGACGAAAACCCCAGGCATTCTTCTTGATTTTTCTTAATGATGGGTTTGAGAAATATGAATAGAATAATTAGTTTCAGCTGAATGTCATCAAAAACATGTTCAAGTTGATGTATAAAGGCTTCTTTTATATTATTGCAGCACCTTCTTAAGTAAGACGATCTGATGATTTCATCACTGCACTGATTCACTAAAAAGAAAATATAAGTACAACATTGTGACATTTAACTTTGTGGGTTTGCTATTTTATGTGGCAAGATTACATCAAACTTCTTAGGGAAACCTTTACCAAAAATATGAAGCCTAAAAAAGGACAAGAAATCCACATTGAAAGCATCAGTTGAAGCTTCAGTTCTATGAATAACTGCAGCAACAAATACTTGTTTAGAGTTGCCTGTTACACAATCTTGCAAGCATAAATAAATAATAGTCACAGCAGTCCTAATGCTAATCTGAGGTGGGTGCATGGGTTGATAGCTCAATAGCCAAGCTTTCTTCCCCTATTTTAGTGCATTAATATTATAAAATTTCAGCTCCTACCATGTGACTGTTGGCAAGTGAACAGATGGCAAATTTTATCCACTGTACCTCACTAAACAGAATGTATGCCTATTAGCAGTTGGGAAATCAGCCAGGTAATGTTGCATCAACTCTCATCACAAAGTTGACAGAGATAAGAGGACTTCGTGTGGAGTTAGACTAGGTTGCCAAAAGTCGAAAGTGTTTGGGCAAATTTTGAAAATCTCCAAAAACAGTTATGCCACAGCCTCTCTGAGTGGCCAGTTCCTTGTCGACTGATTATGAGGGATGTTTCATTCCTTCCAGCTACTGAGGATTTCCCTTGTCACTATTTTGGATTGCTACAGCCTCAGAAGTAACTATATACTTAAAGCACATATTTTTTGGACCTAACAGATGGAAAAGGTCAATATTCATGATCTTGCCATTTTTCCCTTTCTAAAGAAAAGTTTAATATGCTGTAGAAATAGTAGTATTTGATACCTGGGTTAGTCTCATTCATATTTTGATTCAAAATTTTTATAAAAATTTCATTTTTCACTGTTTTTAATCTTGTTTCTAAGTAATACATGGGAGATTTTGTTAGTACTGAATGCACTTGTAGACAATAAGTGAAAACAAAAGGTGCCTGAACAATTACATCAAATACTAAAATAAACACCCAAATGACATTACAAGAGCTAGAGTAGCAGAATAGTTAGAAAACTGCTAACAATTAAGACAATTCTTAGAAATTCTTAATCTTATTAGCAGTAAGTAAACCCAGCAGATTAAGATATATTAAGATGTCTGATGCATTAAGATGCCAACACATAGCAATCTGCTTTCCCTTTTCCCTTGTGACAGCTGGAGAGTCTCAGTTCTCAGTGGAGAAGTACTGACATCTGCAGAAAGCTGTGATACTATTTCACTGTATGTCCTTTCTCTCTGTGATCAAACAATAAAAGACTTGCCTTGCACAAATATGTAAGAGCTAAATGCAAATGGAAGCCTGCCTTATTCATAAAAATAACTTCAGTCATCTGCAGAAACCCCAGTTCTGTTTCTCAGAATAATTTTAAGCCAGATATGTTGTCTGGTTTATAAATACAATGATTATATTTTTCCCCTATAAAAATGCCCCATCTGTTTCTAAATAAATAACTAAATGTGCACACTTTCTTATTATCCTCCAAGACAAACCTTGCATAAAATCATCCTCACCGGCTTCTAGAAACCAGTTTTCAGAGAAATCTAGATTAAAAAAGTGGAATTCTCTCTGACCTTTGTTAAAAGACTAGGCCCAAATATCTTTACAGCTTTCATGTGATCAGAAAAAACAAGGACAGCAAAGTGTAAATACCACATGGTATGAAATAATGCTGTATCCACAGGTCCATGGCCAATCTGACTGTGACAGGTGGTTTTCAAGGGAGTTTGAAGAATCATTTCCTTTATCTACTGCACCTTATCTGTGTCTAAGAGATTTATTATAGAATCTGCATTTCTGCATGAAATTTCTATCTAAGAGGCTTAGTCTGTCTTATCAGTATTGATCACATGCATGTCATACCAACTGAGGTTTGGAATATAAATTACATTGTTGTATTTTATCCTGAGCCAGGAAATCTTCAAAAAACAGCTAAGTTCTGTCATAAGAAGAATTGAACTTAATTTTTCATGAGGGCTTTATTTGACAGAATCTGAGAGTCATAGTTTTTTGCTTCAATGATGTACTGTGAAGATGAAAAAGCCACTAGTTAAGTAGAAAATCAGTTGAAATAAAAATGTACTTATTTTAATGAATATGCTGCCTTTAAGTGGGGAAGGAAGCAATAGTAGTCTAGTCTGGACCAAACACATTTGATCTTAAATCATAAGTGTCATTTCATTCCTGGATAAGAACTTGAATTTGTTGTTGTGAAAGCACACATAAACATCTATTAATCCAAAGTCAAGCCATTTCCCTTCCTGAAAATTTCGGTTCTTTGCACATTCATTTGGACTTTGGACTCCTTCGGCAAAACCCCTCAAGTCATAAATGAGAGCATTATAGAATCTTCTGAGCAGCTTTTTAATGCAAATATGTTCTTTTTCTTCTTCACCATCTTGCACACTGGCTGGGTGCTTCAAGGGATGCAGAATCTGCTATTCAAAGCTGAACTCATGCAGGCTTCTCCCCAGTGGGTCACGCCTTCTCCAGACCCCGCAAGGCCACACTCAGGAGAGGGTAAGTTGCTGGGTTTGGGGATACATCTTTCCACACAGCAGGGCTGCAAAGGCTATGGGGTACTGGAATCTCTCATTACAGAAAAACATGGTCTTTATATTGCCACTTAATTGTTGAAACTAATTTTCATATGAGGAACTAACTTCTGAATGGCATTTTTAAAGCTTATCTAAATTCAGGGTTTATTGTATTTCAATTGAAGATAAGTACATTTACCATTCCAACTTTATTGTTTTATATGCATAATCTGGGTATTTATTATACCAGGATTCTCACATAAGAAGTAGGTATGTAGCCAAATGTAAGTAGCAAGTTATCAGTTATTCCACAAGTGAGACACTTGAAGGTCACAACATATATTTGAATACTGTACTTAAAACATATAGTATCTGCCTTGAAGTTCTTTATTCTTTAGCTCTTCTCAACTGATAAGAGATACTAAGCAGCTCAAGCCTGATTTTACAATTTTACGAAAGTCTGCCTCGAGTGTCATTCTTACAATTTGGCCTTCCAATCTTCTCTGAAACTTTAGTATTCTTTAGCTTCTTTTAACATTCAATACTTAAAGCTGTAGCCAAGGGTTGCAACATTTTTCCCCACAAGCAATGTGACAGTGCAACACTGCCACCACCCAAACAAGAGATTCATGTAAATATTGATACTGCTCTAGTGAAATCCTGACTTCACTTCCATTGGGAACTTTAATAGTGATAGTTTGTAACATGGTTGTAGATGCCAAGTTTGACACTCAGATTGTGCTAAACCCATGGTTTTCAAGGCTGTAATACAACTGTGCGAAATGAGAAAGCAGCACTGGAGTGTCATGGTCACCTTCTCAGCAGAAACGCTCCTTGTGTGGTACAGCTCTCCTACAAATTAGTGTCACTTCCTTTTCCTTGTCCTTCACTTGATATTTTATGAATAAAAAGCTTTCCATAAAAACAGAGAGGAAAAAATGCCAAAGAATCAAGTTCTTTGGCAACATCCTACTCAGCTGATTTTTTACAGTTCTAGCTGTATCCCAGTCTTTGTGACCTATTAGGTACAAAGTGGCTTTTCCCCACAGCCTCTTGTATGCTGCTTAGGAAGCAATAAAGGCAATCTGGCCTAGACTATATGTTAACTCTTTATAGAAAATATTGGAAAACACAAACCCCTAATTTTCAGCATATTCCACAGCCCTAAATGCCAACATTCAATAATGAAGCTATTTATAGATTAGCCTGGTTTCAGAAGCTTGCCTTTCTCGTGAAACATTAACCCTCTGCACAGTCAGCATAGGTGACTTGGAAAGGCTGAAGCCTATGGATACAAATTGTATTCTAAGTTGCTGTACATATTGTAAGCTGTACCTTATCAGGAGGAAGCTATTTAATAATACCTAATAAAATAATAGCTCAACAACTACCTTTCACAGGTCATTGGGTTTTTTAGGTGAAAGGTTGTACTTGGCAGATGAGAAAGAAATTAAGAGCCTCTGCTTACCCTGTTTCTACATCTTTATTTTTGACAACAATGACCCATATGTACTTTTTTTCTGGTGTTACTATAACAAAGTAGTACTCTGTTAAATAATGAACATGTACCTGAATTAGGTACTCACATGCTGTGCCTCAGGAGTCTGAGCAAATCAGATTATTTGAATAAAAAAATATCTTGGTTTATATATTAAAGAATGCAAAGTAGTAATCCTGAACTACAGACACACATCAAGTTGCCTGTTACCTTACACATTATACCAAATCCTAGTCATATAAAGGGGTTAACTGCATGGACACAGCGGTCCATCTAGATTCCACTGCTAGATCAGAAACTGCTCATGTTCAAACCTTTCTTTAGTTTAATCTCAGTTTAAAAATCCTTTAAAATACTAAACTAAATGTTTTTGATCCAGCTGTCGCCTCTAAATAATGGTCTCCAGCACATCTTCTAGCCTGCCTGTCCATGCTTCCCCTATTCAACTTATTCACCTTTATATAATACCAAATTCTGTTCTGGGCAGATACCTAGGTTTTTTGTTCCAACATGAAGCATTTCTCCTGCAGACAGTCTGTGTCATTTCAGTTTTTATTTTCTCTCCTCTAAAATGCAAAGGATAAGATCTACCCAGAGTTAAAATTAATAATAATAGAACAGTCAGTCCTCACTTTAAAAATCAAGGGCTGCCAAACATGGAAGATATCTCCTGATCCTCTGGACGAAGCTGAAGTCAGTGTGGAGATGCACAGCCACCAAGCAAAATTCAGCTTGCAAGCTGGCGAACTCTCTGATGAGACAGTGCTGTCCTATGAGGATCAATGCAGCTGAGCATGCCTAAGGGTACAGCTGCCCACAAAACACACAGTCCGTGGAGTTTGTCTGTGTTCACTTCATGAGATCAGGGAGCACAACAAACACTTGCCATTACAGCAACCAGCAGAGCAGATTCTGTATTCAGCATTTTAGTATAGCAGTGCAAGGACAACATGGGAGCTGTGACTGTTGTTGAAATTGTCTGGTCTGCAGTGAGATTTCTTCCCTGTAGGGGCTCTGGGACCTGTGCACGTGACAGTGAGCTGCTCTTGGAAAATTCCATGGAATAAAACTGTGTGCGTGAGGTTTTTGTGTACAAAGTACAGAGCTGGTCAGTGTAAGTGTCTTTGGTGAGCTGAATTTTGCTGGCATCCTACTTCTGAAACTTGTCACCAGCATGAAAGGAATCCACCCCCAGTCTCTATCAGAGTTGGAAACAATCATTCCACTGTTCTAAACTCCGTAGGAACACTCTGTGTGCATTTCTGCCATTAAAATGGTCAAATCTGAAGATGATGCTACTTCTCTTGAAACCAAGAAAAATATTTTAAATCAGTGGAATAATTATTTCCATGACACAACAGTTTGGCCAATAATCACATTGAATTTTATTGACTTTGAGAATATACAATTTTGAGAAAAGCCACTTTAAATTACAACACTGTCCAAGGCAGAGATACCAAGAAGTAAAAAAAAAAATGTTCTTTGATACTTAAGCATTTCAGCTACAGTCACTGAAGTGTCCTGTCACTCCCATCCTTGAACTCTAGCTGGCATCTGTCAACATAGAGATCATCTGGGAGAATCACCATTGCCTGATTTTGCATTTCATTTTAACAAGACAATCTGCAGGAGCAGATGTATTTCTTGCCTAATGCCCTCAGTCAGCTGCTTTTACCACTGAGGTAAAAGTTATGCAGGAAGGAAAACACTGAGCAGATGGGTGTGTTTACAGGGGAGTTAAACTGTGTACAGAAACACCACTATTTCTGGGAATTGGTGTAGTCAGGAAAGGATAAAAGCATATCATAATTAATAAAGGCATCAGTCAATTCAATCATATAGGAGTTTTCCAGGCTGTGACTGGACAAAACTTTTTTCCAATTTTTTCTTCCATAATTAATGCTAATAAGTTGTATGGAAATATGTTTTTTCACTTACAAAGTATTTTGTATAACACTAGCTTTTACTAAATATGTAAAAAGCACTAAGAATATGTAACCATAGAATGTTACACTTGGATTTAAATAGATCAAACTCCAAAATACAACCCATTTACATACTGTAAAGACAAGACATAGCAATTCAGAAAGGTATATTTACAGCAGTTTAGATTTGTAGTTTTTTATGAAAGAAAATGTGTTCAGATTACACAGAAACTCGAAAACTTCAGGGGACACAGAAGAATAATCTTGAAAAATACATTTGGCACATAAATTATTACGTGTTCTCAGATGAACTAAAAATAAAAATAGAATGTTTCCAGTTACCTAACCTAAAATAGATAGTTGCATTCTTTCTGAGATTTTCTTTTGTAGCAAAGAGGGATGAAGACCAGTTTTAAGATTTCCTACATGCAGAAGACTGGGTCCCATAGATTGTGTCCAAAGTGCACAATTAACTTGACTGTCAGCCAGTGCAGGAGATCAGACAGTACTGGCATGTAGAGACAGTCCATAATTAGCTGAAAAGCAAATCTCGGAACATAATCCTGTTGTTTAAATTGAGATCAAAACAGAGTGATCTGAAAGTTGGCCATATTGACCTACTGTTGTTAGTCCTGGGGCTGGTCCAGAGATGAACCTTTATGCAAAGCCCTTGTCAAGCCTTGTGCTCATATAGGTAAA
Organism: Origma solitaria; assembly: GCA_013397895.1. Lineage (NCBI taxonomy): Eukaryota > Metazoa > Chordata > Aves > Passeriformes > Acanthizidae > Origma > Origma solitaria. Next base: position 72,874 of record VZRL01001215.1, read on the forward strand.
AGCAACAAATAATGAGGGGAGGAAAACAATAGCTCTGCAACTGCAATGAGATTTTCAGGAGAAAGTGCTGAAGCAGAAAACTGCAGGCAAAGGGCCTGCTCAGACCTCCATAGTTCTTTAAGCCTGGCTAAAGAGGCTTTATCCTCTCTGGCAGGCAGTACCCTTCATTCAGCAAACCCTGGCCCTGGCAATCCCAGGTTGCTGAGGTCGTCTGTTACAGACAGGCCTTTACCAAAGGGAAACAACTCCCATTTCAAACACCTGATGCAAAATTAACAAATAGCAATTCTTCTCTTTGTTGGGCACACACTTTGATTACACACTGTACTAACTTTATGACTTCATAAAGTAGTGAACACACGATCTAATCTGAACTGTCATTTTGGTTTGATTATAATATTGCTCATTTTAAGTTTATAGTAGTTGAGCCTATGTGATGTGCTTCTGTGATGCTAATCTTTACCCTTATCATTTAAAATAATAAAATATGAAAAAGCACACAGAACTAGCTTATGCCTTCATATTTAACAGCCCTTTGCAAGTTGCTCATGAATGACAAGTTAGGACTTCTGAAAATGAAGACCTTCATTAGAGCAGATCACCCCTTGTCAAAAAAGATGAATTCAAATTTATCCACTAGCATGATCAGAAGACAGGTGAACATATTTTACAGGAGAATAATACAAGAGCTTGGCTAACAAACTGAAAGATGATAGGGAGGCAGCTTAGTTCTTACGACTTCCTTTTTGGGGAGGAATTAATTCTAAAACTAGAGCTTATGCTCTTCTCCAATTTTATGATTTGGATCTGATTTTTTTTTTTTTGGAGCATGTTTCTTTACTTTAACAGGTCTCCCATTCCTGTTTAGCCACACCACTTTCTTTGTGATTTAGTCTTTGTGAAAGCACATTAGATAGGGGTGCATACATCCAAGCCTTTGATAAGGGTTCTTTAAATCCTCTCTGCGCAGCTTAAATTAAATTTCCTTTCAGAAGCCTCTTCATTTGTCTTCTTTTATGTATTACTGTAGTGAATCATGTTTTCCTCCTCCAAGGTTGATACTTGAGCACATGATGGTCTCTACTGCAAATCACAACTATTCATTCACTGTTATGTATCTTGCACACTGGTCAGGAGTATGTCAGGACTGATTTCTCATGCTGTGGGTCTTTGGCTACTTGATGAACCAAGCAATTACCCTGCCTTGTGTCCCAGCATGGCATTTACTCAATATGTCCAGGCAGCTTGAGTTTCTCAGTCTCACATCTGTTATAATTTCATGGTCACCATTCGGGTCTTACGACAGATGATTTTACTTCATCTGCCCTCACTTCAAGCACAGCATTTCAATTCATAGAATTTCAGTGCTGTCATATACTTAGCAATAAAAAAGAAATGAAAAATAAATTACACACAGAAAAAAAAAAGAACCAAAAACAAGCCACAAAATAATTTTTGTAACATAACATAACATAACATAACATAACATAACATAACATAACATAACATAACATAACATAACATAACATAACATAACATAACATAACATAACATAACATAACATAACATAACGCTGGAGTTTGAAATACTTGGCATAGACTTCTTACTTGCTCAGCAGTCCTTAACAGGCTTGTAACATCCTCTGGTTGCCTTTTCTTCACTGTGAGCTCAAATTTGTCCCTAAACTGCAGTGCTTAGCCATGAACATTTTCTGTTCTCTGCTCCATCAGGAATGCTGGACGAGCACCTTCCTGGAAGATACTTATGAAAAACTCTTTTTCTAATGCAAACAGAAACTGTCCAGTACCAGGGTGGTTCTTTTAGATCCTGATAAATAGGGCTTGTCTCAATATTAGACAATTGAGAGAATTAATTCCTTTCTTCACTAATGATGCTCCAAAATGGTTTTCATGCAGTTTTACCTAATCCAAGTGATGGGCTCTTAGCTTTGTGCCAGCACAGAGTGTGTGCCAGATTTCCCAGACCAACCAACCTGCTCAGCACACAGTCACAAGATACTTAGAGTTCATGGCAGCACCTCCTCTGTTACCTTCTTCCTTTTGTTTCTGCTCTCTGTAATCTAAGGCTCCGTTTTGAGGCACAGCAGCATAATCCTCACTCAGACTTCCAAGAAAACCACCAAATTGTGAGCAAGAGCTGTGAGACCATATGTCAGCTGGGCCTGGACAAAATGAGAAAGATAACTTTACAGACTGAGGCTAGATTGTTGAGATGGAGAATGTCACTTCCTGGAAAGGCATAAAGCCCTAAATCAAAAACAGGGATTTAAGGCTGGCAGCTCTGAGGGTGAGCCTGTACCAGGGAACAAGGGAACACTGGTTTCTCCCTGTCATTGTCAGGTCCCTGCCAGCTCTCCTCAGCCTGGGAACTTGTCACTCTCAGCTATGTGCATAAGGCAACAAAGAATTGCTTTGTAACTTAAAAGTGTGTTTATCCTGCTTGCACCACCTCTTTCTACACACTCAGTTGCCAGTGCCAAATGTCAGAGAACAAAGAGATTAACTCCATGGTGCCACAGCTGCCAGCATGGCCAGGATGCCTCACAAGATGTCTTTCCCTGAATGATGGTTCATACTCTGCATACGAGCAAGGAAAAAGCCAGTTGGTGCTTTGTTACGTGCAGACAGATTGCCACTAGATGGAAAAAGCTAAATCTGTTCACTTGCAGCAAATGTTGGGGGGGGGGGAACGACCAAACGACAAAATGAATACAAACCACAAAATAAACATTTCATCATCATTCACATCGACTTCTATCTGAGTATCAAGCTTTATGGCCTACCAGTTTCTCAGGGCCCCTGCCAAGAAGACCTCCATTCCTCATAGCTGGCAGCACGGAGCATGGAAGCACAGACCAGGAATCCTACTGATGCTCAGCAGATACAAGGTTACAATGAGAGCTGCTGTTTTAAAGTATGGTACAGCTTTTCAAAGAGGAGTACACCAATTTTCTTGCTTTATCAGTAAAGATCCTTATTTACTTTTATGACTGTGGAAAGTTTGTTGCATTTATCCACAAGCCAAAGGGAAGTAGAGATTAGTCTTTAATGTCAGACAGAATCTGAATCACTGCCTAAACCAACACAAACTAACTATTCTATAATCTCTCAGTAAATTAGTTTTTCCTATTTGGGACAGGAGGAAATGCCAGTAAGTTTCAAAACAGGAAGCTGAAGATTAGGCACCAACAAAAGTATATCATTAACACAGTAGGGAGTAAAATTTAAGAAATACTGGTGGCCATTTTCCTTTCACTTTGTTCCGTAATTTGGATTTGAGAAATTCTTAAATGAATGCATGTAACCTGCAGGTATTCGTTGCTAACCAGCAGTGTTCATCAGATTTCCTCTGACTCAAAGTGACTACCCAGGCTACCTTCCCCCATCATCCCCTGCACTTTGCCAACCATGTCCCACTCAACATCCTTCAGAAATAACTTGGGAAGCTTCTGCTCCAGCAAAGCTCTGGATGCTACCTGTGATGGTAGCAATCATGTTAATGTTATTCTTTTGAAACAGGTTGTTTTAAAACTTAACTTTCAGAAAACACACATTAAAAAATAAATTCTATTAACCTGGGATATTTTATCCTCAAAACCAATAGACTGGTTTTGCTGCTTGAGAAACTGCTGCTATTGTTGGTTTTCTTACCTTGACCAGTGCAGCTACAGCCCCTCCCAAATCTCCATTGCTTTACCTCTTCTGCTAGTTTGACTCTCTCCTCTCTTTTGTCTTCTCGGAGCCCAAGCTCTGTGAGCTGTTTTCCTGCTGAGTCCTTGGCCAGCTGGGCTGGTCCCCCCCAGCCACCACTGTCTTTCTGGTGCCATTACCCACTCCTGCAGAGGGCTGCCATGTCCTGCCAGCTCTCTGAGGTGACCCCTCCCTCCTCTTGGTCTTCACTCCTCCTTCTTATCATGCAGGCATTATGTTCTAGCACAGGATCAATGTAAGCACAAAAAATACAAGCTCTGTGCTGGGCCCAGAGCAGCTTTGATGGGCAAAGTCTGACTCTGTTTGCATGCATGGGCTCAATCAGGCTTAATTACTCTTTAGAGTTCATGCATGCACAGCTTGATCAGTAACAAGAAAAATTAAATCATTTTCTCAATAAAATACAGTCTAGGTTAACATCCACACTAGAAAACATGAGACCAGAAACTTGTCATTTGACAAAGTTACTAATAACTGAAATCCAGCTCCAATGACAAGACGTATCAAGCAACCTAAATAACCAGATTTACAAGCTACAGTTGTCATCAGCTTCCTAATGTTTCTGGGACCTGTTCATTACCTGTGCTTTCCTGAAGCCATTTTTCAATAAAAGTTACAAAAATAATCTGTTTTCATAGGTTATTTTTACACAGCTGTTTAGAACATGATACATTCACCTGGTGAAAGGATGTTAAATCAGCTTCACAAATATTTAATCAAGCTACAGCACAACTTTGCTCCTCTCTTTCTGTAAAGACAAATAGCTGCGCCTTGTGGTTGCTGTAGTTACATCTTACTGGAGAAGTAACCAGGCTGTTCTCCCTTCGGGTTTGAGACTTCCTTCCTAGAGCTCTCGGTCAGCTAAATTGCTAACTAGAGCTTTTTCGAGAGAAAAACTACTATTGCCAGGGTATTTCACTGGCTTTGTGAAAGCGTATATATGGGGTTTTGAGGGTTTAAGGTGAAGTGCTGTTTGGGTCAGATTTTTGGGGAGTTTGGGGAATTTTGGAGTTGTGGGGCTTTTTCTGGGTGGGGTTGGTTGTGGTGTGGGGTTTTTGGGGGTTTGTTTGATTTTTACAAATTACTATCTGTGAGTGCTGAATAATAACTCTGTAAAGTTCATTTCTATTATAATATATTCACTCAAATGAAAGGTCAGAATTTATGTAATGAGATATATAGCTGTCCCTCTTCTTCATGTGGTGTAAATTTCATTAAAGCTAATAAAAAACAAATCAGAAGAGATTTAAGTGCTGCATGTTGTTCCTCAGAGAGCTTTAAGTCTTTCCCAGAAATAAAGGTGGTTTTTGGTTTGTTTTTTTTTTTTTTAATTCCAGCAATGAATTCCACTCAAAGAATAATAATTAGCTGTGGTTTAGGTTGTATGTATCCATGTTCAGGCTTAAATAGATTGTTGAGTATGGCTGTCTGGGTATTTGCATGAGAGTGACAGAAAAAGAGCTCTCTGCTCCAACAGACGGTGGTGTTCCAGCATGGAGGCGGTTTCACTGCTGGGCAGTGCCAGCCCTGCAATGCTGAACATGTGTCAGACTTGGAAATAGAAGGGACCTTGTTCTGCTTCAGCCTCAGCCTTGTCCAGCATCATGCAGTGACACTTGGAGGTCTTTCAAGAATGTGTGTCACAGGCCCTGCTAGAGCAGATAGGAAAAACAGCACAACTACTCCACAGCTCTGTGCTGTATGAAAGCTACTCCTATGCATGTTTACAGAGTTGCTACTGAGTAATGAACGGACATTTGAAAACATCTCTTTCTAAAGATATATGTAGAATGTATGTTTTCCCACTACGAAATCAAAATGAACAATACAATAGAAGAAGTAGTAAAGATGGAATTTGCTTTAGGAGAGTACCAAGGAAGGAGAAAAGGTAAACAGCATCTAATAGACATGACATGCTTGTTAAGCTGTTCCTGTTATTCTGCTTTACTAAACCTAGCTACACCTGTTCTTCTATGTCACTTCAGAAGCCACAGTCAACAACTCCTACATGGATCACAGGGGGCTGGATACCCTCTTTGCTGAATTGCAGCCTTACAAATCCATCTTCAGGGCCAACGCATTACCTGCTGCAAATATGTGACTGAAAATGACTGAGATAGGTAAGTAAAACACTGATGAGTTAATACACGGAAAAGGTGATAAAAATAGCATAGAATTCCTCAGGCTGCAAAATGCATCAGACGATAGAACAGACTTATAAAATCATTGGTGACAAGTGACAGTGAGTAGGGAACAATTGCTCAGCGTTTCTTCCAATGAAAGACCTGCAAATTATCAAATTAAGATAGTAGCTAGTTCAAAAGAAGGGAAGACACTTTTCCACATAGTGCACAGCTAAAGTACAAAGCAATTTGCTGCAGGAATGAATGTTTACATAAATTTTAAAAACTCTGCAAAAAATTCTTATAGGAGAAACCTGTCTGGCACTTTTAAACATAGCTAAATGGGCTGCAGATGAGAATGCCCCAAAGCAACCTCAGCTCTATAGTCTGGGCTGTGTCACATGAGCTGCTCTCACACTCCTCTGCCAGTCACTATTGCAATATCCTGCCTCCACACAGTACTGCAGTACAAGAGCTTTGGGTTTCACCAGATGTGTGGCCATTCCTGTTTTCTGTCATGTGCCTGCAGGGTCATAAACCTGACAGCAGCATTTTTGGGCAGTACGGTGAGCAGAGCACAGCACCACCGTGCACTTGGGTCCCCTGTATGGCAAGTTCACTTGCCTGTGGTTTGAGCCTACCACATCTATGGGGACAAGTTTTTTCCTACTGCTCTGTTTATTTATAGTAATTTGCTCAAACATGGACTTTCACCATTGAAACGTAGCAGCATGAATATGCAAATAGTAAATCCCCGTCAAAAAGTAATTTAGCAAGACGCCAGGTACTTTATCTCTCCTCTTCAGTTGCATCATGACTTATCACAGTTGACATTTCAGTAAGGCCGTAGTAGCAGATCAAAATTTGAACATTCATGGGGAGAAGATGCAATACAGCAGGTTTGATGTCAATAGAATGTCAGTCTCCGTTGACTTCATTCTGACTGAACTTAATTGCAGGAACTGCATTAATAGTCAACATAAGCCATCTGTTTAAACATGTGTGTTTTGAAAAGAACTGCCATGTACAATAAACATGCTCAACTGTAATGACTCACATATCTGTTCATGTGAAACGAGGATTCGGCAATTTCCCTGACAAAAACATTCAATTAGAGGTTAAAAGTATTTTAAAATCAAGTTAATTTGTTTTCATGGCAGGTCCAGTGATCTGACAAGAGTTCTGCAGTCTGGGAAGTATGTTCACTGCAGAGCTGAGGAACCAAACTGTTCAGCCAACCTCCCCTCAAGAACCTGTTCTGTAAGTCCAAGCTGCAAGAAACATCAGCTGCTCATGGCATTAAGTGGCTGACAGGTACATAGTTACAGTTGCAAAATGTTCTTCAAAACATTTGTCCAGGGTGCACATGGAGGCTGGGTGCTGTGTCCCAGGTGTGAAGCTGGGGTTAATTCCAAAACAAACCAAGTAAACCTGGTAGTACTGGCAGCCTGGCTGGGTGCTATCTGTAACTACCAGGGGCCCGAGAATGGGATAAGCATTCACCTTGATTATACATTATCCTGATCCCTGATCGTGCATTGGGGGAAGCTCTTACCATCCCCTTTGCAGGCCAAAGCTGCTTCAGGCAGCTGATACACACCTGAGCAATTATGTGGGAAAAATTGGAAATATGCAGCTTCCCATTTAATCTGTCAGACTGGCTAGGAAAAACAGACTTTCAGTCCTTTGTTCTTTCTTCAAACTAGAAGTTAATATGCACTTGCAAGAGTGAAACAACCTGCCATTAGCTATCACTTGTGGTGTCATTTCTAAGTAAGCTTTGTTAAATTAATCATTGCAATGCACCAGTGCCTGGACTTATTCAGCAGCAGCATATCTGCTTTCATACACACTGAGCAGGGACAGACTCTGGCTGTGTGCTTCCCTCTCACGTGCACAGAGTAGAATTCTCTTATATTATTGACAACACTTACTGGTGCCTGTATAGAGAAACTCAGAAATTGGAAGGGGCGGGGAAAAGGAGAGAGGAAAAAACCCCATATGGTCAAGGCACATCATGAATTAGCAAATCAAAAATCTTTCCCCACCTGGACAGTTAGCTTGACATCATTCTGACCTTGCTCTTTTGTTTTGTTTTTACCCCTAGAACCATTTTAAACTCCTGAGAGATATAAATAGGTCTCTTATTTCCTAATCTATTCTATTGCACAAACTGTTTGTTCCAATGAGGTGCAATGCTTCATTAAATTAGGAGGTCAATAATTGTGTTTTATGATTTACTTTAATATCATCAGTTTCCTCATTAAATGTTTTCTGCTTCATATACCTGAGCAAGTCCTGCTCTGTCAGTGGATTTTGTTAACGATTATATTGCAGTGACGTTGAAGTGGACATGGTGTAGAAGAAACCTGTGGAACTAGAGCTCTATGTAGTGTACTGGATTGCTCCTTTCCCCTTGCATGCTATTATGTCTCCTTTTGTAGTTTCCAGAAATTCTGGTAGCACAGGCCTGTGTTAGTTTAACCACGTGTGTGTATATTCAAGACCATGGTAAAAAGAATTTACTCTTCTGATGTATTCTGGTCAAAAACTTCAGCATTGCTGTACCACATGTCTGATAGTACATGTTTATCTAGCAAATTGTTTTGCAAAGAGGGTTCAGGGTCACTCTTCAGAAAAACATTAGACAGCTCCTGTTTTCACTTTTAAACAGATCTCACTCTGGGTGATGCATTTGGAATTACATACTGCAAATCTTCTCATCCTTTGACTTGACATGCTTTAGTCCTGCAGCCTGTGCAATCAAAAATCTTGTTAATTTAGGTGTAATGAGCAGAGAAATGGATCATGACTGAATCCTATGTTGTGCACTGGTAATCAAAGAAGCAAGACTTCAGCCTTGCCAAATTATTTTTGTCAATATACTTTTCAGCTTTTAACTCTTGCTTTGTTTTCTAATGCTTGCATTTTATGCTGATGATGTTGCATCTCACATGGGTATTAAAAGTTTTTGACTTGGCACTTTTGATATTCTGAGATTCCCTTTGCATGTAATGAAAGCAGAGTCAGACCACAGATACTTGTAATGCTTTTTAAAAAGCCAAAATGAGTGAGACATATGATCACATTTCTGGTATTTGCAAAACATATAAGCAAAGCACAGAAAAGTCATCTCCTGTGTTTGAAAGGGGAAAGTGAATAAAAGGAACAATGGTAGTGTGATTTGAGGAAGCAAAGATGGAGCCAAATTCTTCTCAGTGCAACGAGAATGAACAAGAAGGAATGGGCACAGACTGAAATATGGGAAATTCCACTTAAACAAAAGATGGCACAGGAGAAGGAAGAGGAGAAAAATGCTTCTTTTTTACTCTGGGGATGGGGAAGCACTAAAACAGGGTGCCCAGAGAGGTTGTAGTCTCCATCCTTTGAAGATAATCAAAATCCAACTGAACATGGTCCTGAGCAGGCTGCTGTAGCTGTCCCTGCTTTCAGCAAGGGGCTGGACTAGGGGGTCTCTGGGTCCCTGCCAGCATCCATTATTGCAAGATTCTGAAGTTGAAAAAAAACATGGGCCAAAGCCATAACAAGGACTGTTTTTCTTCAGAAAAAAAAAAAAAAAGAGTTCTTATCCAGCAAAAGGGAAATATGAGTGGTACTCAGTGTTCAAATAGTATTTCTTTACAACACAAACACCGAGTGGAAATACAAATAAGGGGAGCAGATTAGTTCCAGACTGGTAGTTCTAACCTGCATTTTGGTTTTCTACTTTATCAGTGTTTCTTGCAGTAACTTCCCTGAGAGCACGCTGCATTTTGACCTTTTCCAAAGTCTCATGGATGAAATCTTCCTTTGTTTTTGTTCATATTCATGCAATTTTCAAGTGTTCTGCTCATCTCCTGTGCCCATATAGTAACTTCCAAGGGAGACAAATCATTCCTGTCAGCTGGACATGTCTGTTGTCCCATAACTTCCACCCAGCCCCATTCCCGAAACAAGCTCAACTCATTCATTCTTAGCAAAATATCTTCAAAACAGATGGCTAAAAAAAGTCACATACAGAAATATTCCAGCTGGTTTCCATACCTCTTTGTTTACACTTACTAGATGTACTATTCCCTTCCAATAGATCTATTTAGGACAAGTCTTAGGGAACGCACTATTGAATTAGATTTGTGCTTAGGATTTATGCAGACTTGGAAAATGTTCAATGTTCCCAATGGGTTAAGAATAGCTCTCAGTTTCACCAATGTTTTCATACTAATGGCTTTGTTTCAGATTCCTCTGGATTATACCAGAGGAAATACCCCAGCAAAACATTCTGCTAAAAAGGCAGATGGGTTAATAAGCAACAAAGCTGTAGGATAGATTTGTAACCTTTTCAAAAAAGAAATCAGAAGTTTTATCTTAAAAATGCAAAGTGATTCCTCAGGTGCACTGTGTTCTCTGTCAGGGCACAGGCTTAATCACCTCTCTGCGAGGAAGGGTAGATATTTTCCTTTACAGAACCCTGCGTGGCAATGCCTTCACTCCCAACCCAGCCGTCCTCCATCACTGGTGGAGCACACGTGGCAGATGAACAACACTTAGGGCTCTACACAATTTTTCCTATCCATTAGCAATCGTCTGTGAAGGTTTGAATCTCCTCCTTCCCCCACAGACCAGCTGATCCAAGACTGCACAGCTGAATTGCTGTCTTGAATCAGCTTTGACAGCAGCTAATTAGGGCTGTGAAAGTCAGCATTTACCACCACAGTCACTTTTTCCCCATTTGTGACATTGCTTTTGCCAACACTCAGCATGAGCTATTTGCCTTTAACAAGCTTTACTGGGTGATCCCCCTTCTCCTCGACTCAACTCCATCTTTAGTGTCAGCTTCAGCACAGCAGTCCCTGCAGGCTGGGCAGCAGGTCGTGCTGAGCCTGTCTAACACCAAAGCTTTGTCATGCTGTTAAAGTGCATGCAGGAGCAGTGCTGGGGCCTCCAGCTCAGCTGAAATTCTGGCATCCAGCACAGCAAAAGCCAGCTGTGCCCAATGCCCAACTCCTTCCGCAAAATGTAAGAGTTGGGATCTCAACAGAAAGCAATTCTGGCATGTACAGCTCTGCTATGGGCACTGGGCTGCCAGAAAGGATCAAGCAACATATGCTTACAGCTAGGGTATCTTCTAGAATCACGATTACATAAATAAAATAATCTGGTGAAATTACAGAAACCTCAGAGGCAAGCTGAAGTCAGTTCTGGGATTTCAAGGGATCTGTTACTGCTATTATATTTACTGGTATGGTAAATTCAGGTTTATTGCTCACTGGAAACAGCCAGTGGTTAGCACAGGAAGATTTGAAAAAAAAAAACAAAAACAAAAACACCCCACCAAAACCATAACAAAGATTGGAGTTAAATGGTTTCACCTTCTAGAACTGTGCACTTTCATAAAGGGCTTATAGAAATGATCCTGAATATTCATACACTGCCATTCTAAGCTACTTCATCTCATCCTTCACCTCTGGGCATGAGCAAATGAGCACCTTTAGTATAAGCCTCTTACTTGAGTGACATTTCTCAAAGTCTTTCTCACCTCTTAAGACAGGGAAGAGCTCTTCCTTACAGGCAACTGAGGAACACGGTGAGACACAGCCATATGAACTCCACAGCACACAGGGATGCAAGCATCGGAAAACTAAAATTGTGTGACCTCCTCTAATGCGCAGCAACAGTTTAAACAGACAGGCTGTGACTTGCTTCCCTGTAAGTGCTTCTTCATCATGGCAATGTAATGAAGACACAGAGTTATGTCTGGTCCTGCCACTAGAAGGAAGCAACTCTAAGGTTTTTCAGAGGACCTTCTTTCATCTTGTGTTCCTTCAAATGTTTCCTGACTTTTCACTGAAGAGGCTGAGAAAGGTAAGTAGAAAAACCATTTAGATTTAACAGAACAGAGGCAAACTGGAAAATCTTGTTCAGTTCTTTCGTGTCTAGTACATGCAATGCTTGACAAGGTCAGGTTCTCCCTGTACCACTCAGGATAGCTAATTTTGCAGAATTAGAATATTTATAGCCAGAAATAGAGAAGTAGTAGGAGAAGGAATAACAAAATCAGAAGACAGAGCTGTCTGGTCACCTGTGGTGGTTACCTAAGCAAAAGGGGCTGTGGATTCTACTCAGTCCTATTTGTTGGACCTTCCTCTCGTCTCATTGGCTGTGCTCAGCTCCCAGTACCTCACCCCAATTGCCATATACTATCAGGAACCTGGGCTGTAACCACTTCTGTTCCTGACAGGAACAAAGAACTACTGGAAGCTCTTTTCCTCTCATAAGGATACCTTGAATGCAAAGATGCAGCAGCACAAAACATGACTTGCTTATCAATCCTAATGGAGGCCCAATAGGCCAATACCCAAAGAGGAATGTAGCCCCTTTCTCCACTCTGTAGGCAGCATAACACTGCACGCAGCCCAGGCTGAGATCTGCTTTGGGGCATCCCTGCAGTGTTTTACATCAATCACCTCAATGCAAAGTAGGTTAATTCACAGACACTCTATAACATTAAACTGCATTTTATCTCTGCTACGAGAACAGATTGTTCAGCATCACCCTTTGCTTCTAAGGCACTATTAATAATAATATTAGAGTACATTTCAGTGACAATCACTAGCATTAAGTCTCTGCTGAAATGCCATGTCATTTAAATATGCAGATTAATCTCACACACTTTTTTTGTTCAGGGCACACAGTACTCGAAAACAAATAGCATTTAATTATGCTATTCATTCTGTGAGTGTAAGGCTACTGTTTGTTTTAATCAAACATCCTGCTGCAAAAAGCTATCAATAGATGTGACTCATTACCTTTCTTATCATGGCCCACAGACACCTATGCAAGTCAGAGCTCCAACCTTGACGCAGGACAACTGCCCAGCAGTGAACAGCTGGGAATGGCCCGGTGAGCATGGGGTGGCCTGGCGAGCATGGGGTGGCCCAATGAGCATGGATGGCCTGGCAAGCACAGCTTGTGGCATGATCTCCCTAGCAGTCCTGCAAGAAAGGTCCCCACACTGAGCAATCCCATTGACATAGCTTTCTCCAGGACAACTTCGCCAGCATGGCAAGCCACAGATATAGGCTTTTCATAGATTTATACATTCATCTAATTGTTCTTTCCTCAGTTCTCTGAGGAAAATAAGAGTTACCCCCAGCAATTACTACCTAGACTAAAAAAAATAGAATAATTTTTGCTCTTTAGGTCCCATCATAAGTTCAGTCTTGCACCACAGCCACTATGGCTGAAAAGCAAAGCCCCAGGAGGAGAAATACCACCCTCCTCAAAAAGCCCCCTCAAAGGAAGCACTTGGAGGCAGCATAGGTGCTGTGTTCAGCAGTACCTCTCCAAAGCCAGTCTGAGAAATGGGAGCAGCTTAGAAAAAGTGATGCAATAAATAGAATTTGATACTGCAGACACTATGCTGCCTAATCCCCAGTCTACAGGTCTGTCTTGTTAGGCTTTTTAGGTCACATGTGTTTGCTTCCCTTGGTACTATTTCTGAACTTTGCCTGGAAAGGAGCTCAGTTACAGGAATTGCATTTTACCCTACCATACCTCAGTATATCGCAACTCAAATTGTATTTGAGATAACCTGAGTGGATTTCTGGAAAGAAAAACAGAAGCCTTGCTTTGCAGTAACATTTCTCCAAAACTGAAGAGGCATGCTTGAAATAACTGCATTTGAAAAGGCCAGCACAAGTATTACTTCCAGTGCAGCTGAAACAAATAATATTTGCTTAGCAGAACATGAGTCCAGGATCTTGGCACAAAGACCTTCTTTTCCTCAAACAATTGTCTGGGGTTCTTTTAAAATTTAAATTAAGATGTGATCTTCCAACCAGTGAGCACCACCGAACACAGCTGACCAGACTACCCCAAAACAAGAATTTTCCTTCAAAGAGTCATTTATGCTCCCATATTTTCATGGTATTTTAGAAGTCCAGAAAACTTCCGAAGATAATATTTCTTAACTCTGAGAGGATGTTTGCTTATGCCAGGAGGTTGATTTTCTTCTTGCCGCTGACTCTAATATAAGCGTTGAGGCATCATGAGTTTTTCCAGGCTGAAGTATCCAGTTGCCTTTTTGTTTGCTTATGCAGGTGTTTTACGTAATTGCCCCAATAAGGCTGACGCTTACGGAAAGCAGCTGCAGCATAGGCAGCGCTGTAGGTGTTCACCACTTACAGCTTAGCTGACCTCTAACAGCACAGGAAAACAAGTCCTATGCCCTCTAACAGTCAAGCAAATTGAAGTACTCCAAATGTATTATGGCTTTGCATTGTTAATAACACCTGATCAGCAATGCCCCAAAGCTCAAAAGGGATCAAATTCCCCCAAAATATAAAAAGACTCACTAAAATTGGGGGGCAGCCCACCAAAACTGTTTTCTATCTAGTGTTACAGTCATGTCTAGTCTAGTCTAATGCAGTTGAATAGGTACTTAATTCAAAGTTTTTTTATTAAAGAAGAAAATTATAAAATAAAAAAATTATTTACCAGAGAAGCATAGGCAAAGTCCATCTGTCTTAAGCTCTGCCTTTGAATTGGGTCTGCAAGTCTTCTACTGCTTTGCTTTGTCCCTCTCTAACCTGCAGGCCTATCATCAAAATTCTGTGAGGAAGCTTTCTCAGAAACATATCACTTTTTATAGAGCCTTAAAACCAGCTCAATTTCTTTTCAACCAACCAAAGATGCAGCCTTCACCTGTTTAAATACTTCACTAGATGAGCCCAGCTGGAAACTTATCTTCCTATGACAGGAAGGGAGAACTTTCTTCAAGGACTTAACTCGTTCCCTGCCTGATGAAGGATGAGATTTCAGAAGCACATTTCTTTTCTGGCAGCATGCCCATTGGGCTGCAGAAGGGAAGCCTCAGGGAAGATCTCATTGATATGTATGAATATCTGCTGGGAGGGAGTGGACAGGATGGAGCCTGGCTCTATTCAGCAGTATCCAATGACAGGATACGAGGCCATGAGAATAGACTGAAATACAGGAAATTTCACTTATACAGAAAGAAAAACTTTCCTGCTGGTAGGGTGGTAAAATGCTGGACTATGTTTGCCAGGCAGGTTGTGGAGTGTCCACCTTGGAGACACTCTAAACCCAGTGGGACATGGTCGTGGGCAACCTGCTGGAGCTGTCTGTGCTTCCAGCAGGAGTCAGGTGAGACCATCCCCAAAGGCCCCTTCTCCTCTCAACCATCCCATCAGTCTGTGTCCCTGCAGGACAGCACTGGCATGGCACATGTCACAGGGCAGATGGATACCCACTGTAGTGTGACTGTACATGATCCTCTGAGGCCTGTGACTGTACTGTGTTATCTCAGCCAATACCTCCATGTGAGTATAGCTGTGAAGAGATCCTAAGCCTCAAAAACTGAAAATGTCATGGTAGATGAGTGACAAGCCTGAAGAGGGAGCCTCTGCTTTCCTTCAGGAGACCCCATGCAGTAACTAATTAAATTGGCTTAATTTCTCGCAACATTATTGATTCTTCCTTGAAGTCACACTTTTTAATTTGACTTCTCCCCACTTCCTTTAGGTTTTCCCTTATGGTCAATTTGCCCAGATTCAAGGATAAAAGTGACAGTGCATCACCTCCATCTGAGCAGTGTATCAGTAGATCTAATTCTTTCCCTTAGCACAAAGAGATTATTATTCCATTTTATTTCCGTAGGCTTCTGGGAATGCACCCACCCATTTGCCTCTGTGAGTTGTCCTTTGTACAAGGATTCTGTTTTTAGAAGCATCTCACGTGACTTGGATCAAAGATTAGCAGTAGGCATTTCTGAGCACTTATGGTCACAGTTAACATCCTTTGGGCTTTTACTGCTATCAGAAGAAATTTTCTATCAGCACTTTTTCTGCTATCCTTCTTGGACATCTTCAGTCTGAAACAGAATTAAATTATTCTTTGGCCAAGGAATAGTACCATCTCCCTGTGAGTGTGAGAATATACATTCCCTGTGAGTGCGTGATTTGCAGACAACTAAACTGTTGCCAGAATAGGCCAGGGGGTGATTCTGCTAAAATCTTTGTGAAAGAGCTTTTCAGATGTGTGTTTGGGCACAAGCAAGGCCGTGTTTCTACAACCTCAGAGGGAACACAAAAAGTAAAGCTTTGTTTTCTCTGCCCCTGCCTGCTTGGATTGCTCCTCTGTTAAGCCTTATCTCCCTTCACATAATGAAGCCTGCAACTTAATCAAGGGAGGCAGCAACAGGCCTGGATTTTCAAGACGGTTTTCCCTCCTCCCAGTAATTTATCCATTTTACCCAGCCCCAAGTCCACCTCAGCAGAAGAAAACAAAAAAAAAAGGAAGATGGTCTCAAGCATGCAGGAGATGTGCGCCTTTGTTTCTCCTGGCGCTACAGCAAGTGCTTCAGTCACTCACCGTTTGCTGACAGGACAGATTGATTACACTAATTGTATGACAATGACTTAAGCAAGGCATGCATCAAGTCATTAGCTGAAGCAGGAATTCAATGCCGAGATCCCAAACTGTCCTTTGCCCTTGCTGTGCTGATATCTTATCTGCTTCAGCTTCAGAAGGGATTCAATAACTGAATTGCTGAGGGCTATAGCTCTCAGGTACATTCCTGACCAAAATGAAATTACCTGGCAACTTGATTCTGAGGGCTGTGAAACGGACCATGGAAAGGTAAATGAAGATGGTGACTGTGCTGCAGCCATCATCCAGCCTGTTCAGTGTTGATACTGAAGGTCTGTGTAAAGAGAGCCCTGCCTCCAGTGGCTTTTGGCTGCTGCTCAGAAGCTGAACTTTTTATCAACACAAACTTATACTGGCTTTGGGAATCCAAATCCACCTGTTGTAAAAGACCTCATTCTCCCTCTGAATGCAGGGCTCATTAAAACATTAGTTTGTGTAAATATGAGTGCTGTCAAAATGGTCCATTGAACTGATGCTGTACCAAGGAGCTGCAATACAGTTCAGGGTGCACTGTGTGCACCGGCTGTTACCCACTTAGGGACCAGGAAGAGCGAAAAACACTTCCACCCGAAGTTTATGGCTTGAAAGCCATAAACAAGAATAGCCTTGGCTTGGTAACAGCCTAATACTTTATCCTAAAGGCAAACTAGCCCTGTCCTAATTCTACAGGCAGAAGGTCTGCTCCACAACCACCTTTTAACACTAAATATCTCACAGAGTTTGAAGTGTTGAACAGCAAAACAAGGCACAAGAGCATGACAAGTAACACCAAGAAAGGCAGTGCTTTTAAGTATTCTTAAGAAAAAAACCCCAACAACATAAAAGTCAACCTAAAACTTTATTTAGTACAAAACTTTTAGAAGACACTTTGTTTGAATATTTGAAGCATTACACTGCCAACATACTCATTAAAGACAATTCCCGTTCTCCTAAGGTATAATCCCGTTTCATACTGCACCCTTTATTTGTTGCTTTCATCCTGACAGAGAGGCTGTACAGCTCTTCTTCTGCAATGCCATCAAAAAAAAAGTCCTCATTGAAGATGGGATTTCTGCTTCTCTTTATAACTGTGCTTCTCTGCTTCTGTGTTTTCCCTGGCACCAGGGAAAAGGAAATACAGCAGTTTATGGTTTTGGGCTCTACAGAATCATCATATAAACCCTCTGCACTGATCAGGCGGATCCGCAGCCTTTCGTTCTCTGAGCAGTATTCAGCCGACAGCCTCAACACGCCGCCCTTGTCCATTACCACGGTGCTCTCTCCCACCAGTCTCTCCCGCCTGCAGGTCAGGTCCAGAGGAAAAATGGGAGAACAGGACGTGCTAAAGCTTCGCATGCCAAGCAGCCCCTCTGAGGCCCGCCTGATGGCACTGGGGCTGTTATCAGTGGAGCTGCTCTCCTCTGTAGATAGAGAATTGTTCCTGGCCATGCTGGATTTGCTCTTGGCTTTCAGTGCTCTGCAGAGCAATCCCTCCTGACTTTGTGCTTTGATCAGGGAGCAGGGTCTGGGAGGTGACCTGGTGAGAAGTGGAGAACTGAAAGGAGAGGAATCACTGGAGGAGGCAGTGTCACTGTCACAGGCACCTTGCCTGTGCAGAGAGAGATGCTTGGGAGGCAGTCTCACAGAAGCAAAGCTGATAGCAATGGGATTAGACATACTCCCTTTGCCACTGAAGGTGTTAGCTCTGGCTCGAGACAGCTTCAGGCTGGGCAGAGCAGCACGTGGATCGCCATGGAAGATGGACTCCTTTCTCCTGGTGTGGGGACTTTCCAGCAAAGTGCAGAAGCCATAGGAAGTGGGGGCTCTGGGAAAGTGGGGCAGTGAGAGTGCGGCTTGGGACTGTGGGTCCGCATTGGTGCTTTCTTCCTCCAGGGCTGCGATCTCCTCTTCAACACTTTCCACCTGAATGAGATGTGGCAAAGAGCTGGGGCCATAACCAGAAGTAAGAGCTGCATCCACTGAACTGTGATCCTGGTGGAAGCCACTGCCCTTAATGGAGCCAGAGCTAGTCAGCCTGGGGGGAATGCAGAATTCAGGGATTCTGTCAGGAGTGAGCACATTCGGAAAAGCAGCAGCCCCTGGTCGGGCTATATCTGGCAGATTTTGGCCGTGTGGCAGTCCCAGGAAGGAAGAGCTAGGGAGGTTTCCATTTTCATGAGATGCTCTGATCTTTTCCAAGAACCACATCACTGTAGCTGGGCAGGAGGTCCTCAAAGGGGAAAAGCTTAAAGGACAAATCCACCTGCAGACACACGGAGGGGAAAAAGTACATGAACATCCTTCTTCGACACACTACAGCCAAGCAAGGCACAGAAGGTGCCATTCAAGGCAGGACTACACAAGCCCATTCAATTCCCATGTTCAAAACAGTCTCTGCCCAGTACACGAACTTTAGCGAAGTTAAATAGCACAAGAACAGAACTAAACCACTAAAGAGAGCAAACAGCATCGAGACACTACCAGAGGAAAACGTCCCTCTCGCATATTCCCTAGCGTGTTTCTCCCTTAGCAGAGGACGTACCTTGACAAGCGGAAGGCTCGCTCTTTCCAGCAGTGCCAGCTCGCTGCTAACAGGGTCAGTACCGCACGGCAGCTCGCACCAACACCGCGCAGCGCGCCCCGAGCCGCCGCTTTTGTAGCCGCGCCGGGCGCCTCCCACACCCGCGCCGCGGGCGGAGGGAGGAAGGGAGGGAGGGAAGGGAAAGGGCGGGGGCTGCCGCCCGCACCTCCCGCTCGTGTGGAGAGAGAGGAGGGAGAGCGGCGTTGCAGTTGCGCTGCCGGACACTGAGCTGGGCACCGGGGCCGTGCCCGGAGCAACGGGGAGGGACTTGCAAGAGGCGCCTCTCGCGGGAAAGCGCTTTCTGACGGTCTCCTTTCGCCCCCGCAGAGCAGCAGCTGCGCCCGGCGCTTGGCACCGCCTGCGAGCGCGGGGGGACAGGGCTGCCCGCGCCCGGCCCCAGCCCCTCCTTCCCCTGCGTCCCGTTTCTTTTTGATTAATATCTGCTTACAGAGGCGTCCCGAGATGTTTCGAGATAACTAACAGACCCGGGACAAAGGCAACATTGTCTTGGGGATTCTTTTCTTCTGGAGATCCTGGCGGCTTTCCAGCGTTGGAGCAGTAGGAAGTGAGGATTGCGGTTTTCAAGCTCATTTGTAAAGAACTTTGCTGCCCTTCTGCATCTGAATGTGTGTCCACCCCCTCGTTACTGACAAAGAACACGAGACGGCGGAGCTGTGACACGGTGTTCTTATCACTGATACTGAGCAACAGCAGAAACGGGAATGCAGATGCAGCGAGGAGAAAGACAAGGCAGAAAATGCTTTGGCAAGTCACCTTGAAACGCAGCATGTCAAAAACCCAGGCACGCGTGAAGCTTAACAGATCCTGCATCGAGCCAGGTGGGATCCATGAGCTTCCTCACGAATGCACCAGAGCCGGAACGGACCTCTGCAAACTCTGTAATTATTATGCAAGCTGCAAATAGGAATCTTTAATGCAAAGCCAGGAAGGCCTGCTAAACTGGCTGACTAAATATTCAACTGAAGCCTATAACACAGGGATAGCAGACAAATAATATTCTTCTTCCCTTTTCCCGCGGAAGAGCTAAAGTTCATGTTTACTGAGTGCTTGAAATAGACGAGATGTGCTCAGAGAAAACGAATCCCGTGGGCTACAGGGGCAGGGAACATTTTGAACCTGCTGAAAGATTTAGTTGGGTACACACGTGTTCTGGGTGTAAGCCCTGCCTCTCTCCTGCTTGTTTTATACCAGTTAAGCTTTATTTGCATAACAATCCGCTAGTGATTAAAATCTGAGAAAATTCTTTCTGCCTGTGCTTTGTAAAAAGGTTCAGGACACCCCAAACATCCCAGTGGCATTTCAGTTGTAGGAGCTCGTGTAGTTTACTTAAATGAACTTTCTTGATATGGATGTGCTTCAAATAATCTCCAGTCTAATTTAGAGGCTTCTGGAAGGGGTTTGTGCTTTCTCCAGCAGATGAGACTTTTCAGTGGCATAATAAGAGGAGGTATTGGAGACACTGGGATGCTCTCCTTCGGGAAGCAGTGTGTGCTGTGATAACAGCCAAATAGCTGTTATCCATTCAGGCAATACCATACTATACATCATACTTTACATACCGTGTAGTTTCCAAAGAGCAAGTGAGCTTGTTCCACTATATACACCTCTGCTTTTAATACCAAAGAAAAACTTTACTGTAAACATGGAGAAAAATTAAGGAAATGGCACTTTTTAGTGGAAACCTTCTTGCCTCCAGTGACAGATTACAGAGGTAATTCAGATACAGCAATCACGGCAGCCAGCCTCAGGTATACTAAGTTCACAACCAGGATCAGGCAGTAATGAAATAAAATATCTACCCTATTATAGGTATGTGAATTCTCTTCAGTCTCTACTCTTCCTCTACTGTCAGGGAAATGAGCGAAGGCTTTTCCAGAGGTGATCAGAATCTTCTGATCACAGTTGCCTGTCTCCCTCCGGTGACTGTAAAGGGTAAGAAGGTGACTTACACCGGCTGGTGTATTCTCCCCTTCCTATGAAAGCTTGCACTTTACAACCAATTAGCAGATCGCTCGTGTGCCGGGAGTTCAGCAACACTTAAGCACTTGTACCTCCCCTGTGGAAATAGGCACTCAAATGTGTATATGGCACTTCCTGTGTTCAGAACAGTTTCTCTTTCCTTGATTAGCTTCAGAGAATAATTAAAATAGGCTGCCAACAAGGCTTCGTCTTGCTATAGAAAATGTGTCTGCAATAATCCACTTTTAAACCGAATATAATTCATGACAAGGCTTTATTACAACCCCTGTACCAACAACAGGTGAAACCCTGGGATCTGGCCGGGGCTGGAAAAGCTGCAACAAAGTGGAATCCTCTGCCAACACAGGAGGAAGTCAGGAGTTTTCCTCCGTGCGTTACTGATGTTATTTATCTGCTGCCATTCGGACTTCACGGGGCGCAGTAGCTCGGCTCAGGAAAGGTCCGGCCGCGCCCCGGCCCCGTCCCGCTCGGGCTGCGGGGCCCGGGCAGCGCCTGCCGCTCCCGCCTGCGACATCGCTACAACACAATACATCGGTAACCAAAACATGCTTGAAGCTGACTGGTTCAAGGGCCTGGAACTGCAAGGAGAACCCTTTCAGTGGCTTACAGTGGGTAGGGAGGCAGGAGAGCTGCAGGAACTGACAGCCTTTGGAGGACGTGCACCAAGGGAGGGGGAGCACTCCCTGCTCAAAGTGAGTGGAAAGATTTAAAAAACCCCAACTTCTGGCTCTGCTGTGGAAGGGGGAGGTGTGAATGCCAGGCGTGGATGAGACAGCACATAACAGCTCACCATTCTTAAAGCAACAGCAATGGCCATGGACTATATTACCAAAAACATTCAAAATTTCCACAAGCTTTTGTGAGAATAGATAACCCAGTACAGCTTTATTTTCCTAAAGAATGCAGCAGTCATTCAGCTGTAACTTTTTGAAAGATGACTTCAATCAACTGAGGCACTTTAACAAAAAAATGTGTCTGAGATTGATATCATGAGCAAATATAGCACATTGTATAGAACTTTGATTCCTTCCTGTCACTTTGACAAATGTCAATGATATCTGTTAGCAGGCTGCTCACCATTTCTGGCCTAAATCAATGGCCAAATTATTCTGCATTACTTGTATAGTAATAAAAAGTAGTAACAGAGGTTTCAGCAAAACTAATCTGACAACTTGACCTTTCTATTTTTGCATCATAGAGTAGCTTATATTTAATCTCAGCAGCAAAGACAAGTTTCTGCATAGCTTTACAAGAAGTGTCCATGCTCCTTTAAATGGACAAATGAATGAGCAGATGCCCAAGTGCTTCTTGGCAGCAAGAGCTCAGGAGCTGCAGGGCCCCTCAGGCACTTGCGGACTTTATGCCAAGTCTCTCAAGTACCTCATATCACAGCAGTGTGAACTGTAAAAATCTAAAGGCATGAACTGAAGAACTCATTCTTGATAGCATATTACATCGTGCCATGATGAGAACCTGAGAACTGCCATGCAAAAATCCAAGAAAGGTATGCTGTTCCTAATTCCACTCAGCCAGTTTCCCAAAAAAGCAAGTTTCTACACATAGATAATCAGGATAAAAATTCAACAGCAAAGTGGAGCAGATTTCCTAGGACCAGAGGCAGTTTCCTAGACAGCCTGGGCAGTTTAGGTATGCTGATGAAAAGATCCTAAAGAAGACTGGAACTAGCTTGAGAAAGGAAGACAAAAGAAAGTGAGATTATTTAATTGAAAAAAAAAAATACAATAGGCAGAAAGACTCCACTTGCTTCTGGAAAAAAAGGGGAATTTTTGAGCTGTGTTGCACAGCTCCAACTTTGAAGGCACATGTGACTCTCAGTCAAGGCTTGGCAAACTGCAGCCTTTCAGGATACTGTTTCAGTGACTTTCAGTGATTAAGTTTTAAACTCCAAAGGAGAAAAGGACTGAGGTATTCAAAAGGAGGCTGCTGGTACCCCTGTGTCTGTAAGACCATCATTCTGAAGGGTGAAAGTGTCTGATCTTCCTCCAGGGAATTAATATTATCAATACAGCTAAATTTCAGGAGGATAATCTCACAGTTTTGTTGCAGGACATACGCTCACTGAGAGGCCAGTCATAAGATCAGAGCCAAGTCAGACAGATGCAGACACAAAGAATGAAATTGCATTTCCTTTAAACAAAGATTTACATTCCATAGAATAATCTGCAAGTGCCTTTCACATTCTTGAAGCCATGGAGTGGCAGAGGTGAACAGGTTGGGTGGGAGCAAACCTTGCAGCAAGACAGAAGGAATGCATATCCAAGGCACTGCTGTATAAACTGCACTGTTAGTGGATGTTTCATTTAAGTCTTATAAGGCTGAACACAACGAAAACCTAAAAATTCCCATGACATTTCCCGCAGTTGCAGTTCTGTATTACAGACTCTGTGCTTCTTTCAAGAATCCTGGGATGTGGTGAGATCCCAGAACTGCCCCCATACTGATGAGCTCAGGTCACTCTTGTGCTGTGGAAGACTAACCCATTACACTGTCAAACAGCTCAGTTTCAGGGCAGGCCTCTCCCACCAGGCCAGGTAAATGCTTTGAAGCATTCTCTGAAAAAAAGGTCCACCAAACTCATCAGCTCTTTTCACAGAGATGTGCTGTGTTACAGCAGTAATGAACTCCATTCATCTCATGGCATTGCAGAGTTACTGGGCTGTGCCTTGTAGCAGGATGTATCCCCATTAATGACATGTGACAATTATCACTAGTATTTTCCTCAAAGTAAAAACAAAGATACAAAATCAGGCAGTACAACTTCATCATTTATAGACCAGAATATTTCAGTTGAAAAGGAGCTACAACAATCATCTAAGTCCAAGTGCCAGACCAGTTCAGGGCTGCTCCAAAGTTAAAAGCGTGCTATTAAGGGCCTTGTCCCAATGCCTCTAAAAACATGAACCACCTCTCTAGAAAGCCTGTTCCAGTGTCTGAGCACCCTTTCGGTAAAGAAATGCTTCCTAACATCCAGTCTGAACCCATCCTGACCTGGCTTTGAACCACTGCCACACATCCCATCACGGGATCCCAGGGAGAAGAGCTCAGCACCTCCCTCTCTGTGTCCCCTCATCAGGAAGCTGTGGAGAGCAATGAGGTCACCCCTCAACCTCCTTTTCGTCAAGCTAGACAACCACAGTGTCCTCAGCTGCTCCTCAGCTACATTCATTTCAGATTCCCTGCTTAGACACAAGAGCATAAACAAGCACTTCATGCAACCATCTCTGTGCTGGTAGCCTTGATAGAAGAACATTTTCTGCAGCTTGGTCCCATGCCTAATGTAGTCTAATTTGATGGTAAGTCTAATTAATTCATTCCATATTCCTAAATTAATTCATTCCATATAAAGTTACATTGACACCTGCAAGGTGAATCACACATACTGAGAGAAAAGTTATTCTCACCCTCTTCTTTGTGCTCAAAGTAAATTTAAATATGAATGATAAAAGATAAAAATAAAAACTATTTTCAAATAAAAATGACGCTTTGTAAATAACAAAGAAAAACCCAAAAAAAAAACCCAAAACAAAAAATCTCCACAAACCTTAAAATCAGTAAGGATCACTTCTATCAAGGTTAAAGAGAAAAAGAAGAAAACAGATTTAGTTTCTTAGCACACAGGCCTGGCACTATGTTTGTCCATGCAAAGAATGAACTTTTTACATTCATTTCAAAAAGTAAAATTTGACAAAAGCTATGAATCTATATGCTGATTTTTTTGTCATTTTAGACATCATTTTATGCCTCAAAGGAAGACTATATGAGTCAGCAAATGGATAATTATCTACTACCAGCACCTTAACCAGGCATTACAACGTCAGTAGTTATTCTTTGGAAGAATAACTCCTAGGATTTCCCTGCTTGCCATCTTCCTTCCAGACACTATCAGCTAAAACTGTCAAGTTAGACACCATATGCTGTGCCCTGTGATTTGCACAAATAACAATATTGAGAGTTTCCTCTACAACTGTGCTGTATTATACTCTTATAGCCATGCAGAAACTTGTAAAAGTGATTTTTGTTTCCAAAAGTATGGTGGGGTTAATCTATGCACTGCAAAACACTGGCAGGTTTTGTTAAACAAGCAGTTCTTAATAACCTTCCTCCCTGCCCAGTCACTCCCACAGGAGTCCTTCCCCAAAGAGCAGAGATCCAAAGCAACCTTAAACTGAGAAAGACAGGAAGGATCTCTCTGTATTGCTCCTGAAACACATGTTCTCAGGACTTGCTGGCTGGCTGCAGTGTGTCCTGCAGGTACAGTATGTCTGAAGCTCAAAGGCACCAGATGACGTGGCTGTGTTGAAGCAGCAACCTGCTGGTACAAACAAGGCTCATGAGGAGGAACAAGGCAGCAAGCCAAGGACATGGCAAAGAGGATAATTCACCTCATCAAAACATGCTGGATCTTGACTGGGAGTGTTTAACGCTTCAAAAACAGGTGTGTTGGCAGACATCAGTTCCCTGCATTTCCCATGCCATGAGCTACAAAGACTGAGATGTCACTGCAGGAGGAGATTTCCTGAGTTCAGCCCTAACAAGTGCAGCTGCCTGCAGGCCACAGAGTTACACTATGATCGGCTGTGAGAGCCCATGAGCAGAGCCCAGCTCCAAGGACTTGTGTGTGGAGACTGCTGTTCCTCCCTTGGCCCCAGCCCCATTCCCAGTGGGAGGCAGATCGAGAACTAGGAGGGGAATTCTGCTGCAGGAGCTGCCTCAGAGGGCTCTGAATGCTGCTCATGGAAGGTGTGTGAAGTACATAAAGAACAGCAGCCTCTAGATGACTTCCTCTTCTCCAGATGATACACAGTGGATCCCTAGCTGTTTATAGCAGCTTTCATCTAAACTTTGACTTCAGATTCGACTGGGAAACATTCCTGCTTAGCAGCAAGTTACTCCAGGCAGCTTCACCTAGTCATTGCAAATCAAATATTAAAAAAGCAAATTCACCAATAACTGAAGAGTATCCTCTGAAGAGTAAGATTGAGTTGAGCATTTCTTCTACCTGAAGGTGGCACAGCACACTGGTGGAATTGGCCACAGTATCTTGATGGGTAGGACATGTAGCCATGAGAGTTATATCATCAAGTGGAATACATTGCAGAGTAGTTTCACTAATCAGCAGCACCTCATTAAGAAACAGATGTTGCTTTTGGCGCACTGAAGTTCAACCTTCAAAGCAAAGCTCAAAGCTAGACTCTTCACCCTTAGACTGTCCTCAGCATTTCTCTGTACCAAAGGACAATTCTTTTTTCTAAAATTTCTGCATTTCTAGACTGTGGCTTTCTGTCCCCTAAGTTGTGTTCCTGCCAGGAATATTTTCTGAAATGAGATAGTGTTCCACTTTTACTTTCCATTTAAAAAACAAGGCCTGCTATGGCCCTGACCCTGCAAAGGTTCATACACATGATTTATGATTACCTCTCTTATTTCAGAGCTCCTAATGCCCAAATAATAGTTGGAGAACAAAGGTCACTTGGACTATAAAGGGTGGGGGGAAAAATCCATTAATGAAACTGATACTGGTAGGAGGAATCTGATTCTAGGAATCAATGTAAAGAGCCCTGCAGACATCAAGCAGCTTTGGGAAAAGGCTCAGGCTTTTGCAGAGGTGCTAGTTTTGGTCTTTGGGACCACTGGATTGACCACTGGACAGTGACAGTTTTGTTATCATGAGGAAATGGATTGTCTTAAATTTCATTTAAAAGGAAGAAAAGTCACAGGATACTGTAATTATATTCTGGGATAAAGCAGCAGCTCTGGGGCATGTTGTGGATCCCACCCCAGCACTCCCACTTTAAATATCTGCCATTAATGGCTTACAACCAGAGATGTGTAGCAAATTCGGTTAAAAGTGCTTGGAGAACAACACTGGCTCACAGCAGCAGGCAAAACGAGTGGGAGAAATACAAGGATTTTCCTTGACAAAATTCCTTCCAAGTCAGGAATCCATAGGTATGAGAAAAACTGTTTAACTACTGCTACCAAACACAGAGCGTAAACATATGTCCAGACATTACTGTATAAAGAAAAATAATTTGCAGTTATCGCTGTCACCCACATATTCCCATTGGAAAAGTAGAAATAGGCTTGTGTGGCTACAACAGATTCTCTGGCACTTGGTACAAAATGTTTCATGGCGAGGAGCTTTGCTTAAGTGTGGAGGACAAAATGAAACCCTCATTGTTTAATTACCTCATCCTTTCATTCCCTGAGGCGAGCCTGAAGTTTGAACCCTGCCTCAGCCTCCCTCCTTCAGCCCCCAGGGCCAGCAGGCTCCTGCTGGAGCAGGCGATGTGGAACACATGGCACTTGTGTTCTGGGAACCTCCTCCACCCCAAATGTTTAAGAGAAAACAGGCTGCAATTTACTTGCAGTGCATGTTTCACTTGAGGCTTCACACACCCAAAAGCAGAACTCAATACTTCAGCTGTTAGGATTCTTGTGGGGTATTTTGCTACCCAAGTACATAAAGTAAAAGATACTTTTCCTCTGTTTCCTGGCACTTACAAGTGTCTTTCACCATTAATTTGTCTCAATAAAAAAAAAAATACAATGAAAGCTCTGGAAAATGCTGCTTCTAGCACCAGTCTTACCAGGAGCTGCAGGGACAGGTCATTGAGAAGAAAGAAGGGACATGAAGGGATACCTTTTCCAGGCTGTACTTGTGGGAAGCAGAGCTCTTCCTTCACGATCAGCAGCACCATCCTCAGAGCTGAGTGTCAAACCAGGCAGGTGATCCAGCAGTGTTTTCCTCCCACATGAACAAATTATAAGCTTCCTGGGCAGCAGTCTGGTTTCTATCCCTGACATTAATTTATTACACAGATGATCAGCTGAGGGCAGGGACCAGCCCTTCTCATGGGTCTCTTGGGCAAAACACACCTGAAAGTTGCTGCTTCCCAGGGAAAATCCCATCCCTGGCCTCCAGACAGAGATTGCTCTTCCGTTCTGTGCCAGAGCAGTGCCTGCCTCATCAGCACTCTCAGACAGTAGGACCAGGATCAGAAAGCTATCAACTTTTCCCTGCTGCTTTTAATTAACCAGAACTCATCAGCAAACTGCAGGCCAGCAAAGGACCCAGGCACTAATAAGCACAGTACTCTGGCTTTGATTATTCCTAATACTGAGCTCCACAGCAGCAGCACCCTCACTCTGTGCTGTTTGTTCTTAATTGCTATTTACTGTGATCAGCAGAAGTTGGGAAGAAAAACTGATCTTAACTAATTAAAATATTATACATAGCAATTTACTGCTCAGCAACTTTCCTAAAGCAATGAAGATTGTGATTCATTGAATTACAAATCATTTAGATTTGAAAAGACCTTTAAGTCCAAAGGCAGCCAAGTGGCAACAAGGCCCCAAGGAGCTTCAGCCCCCAAATATTTAACCCACATCATCCATTCAAAGATCAGGTCTTTCAGGCAGACTGAAAGTCATCAACAACAGCCCAACTTCACCTGTCAACAATGTACTCTGCTCTAAGGGTATAATTCATGTATCTTCTGCTTGTGGTTAGATCTAAGTCAAAGCCTTTTAGAAGTTGTGACGAACTTAGTGACTCTGGGCTTAATTAAATTTTCTAAAGGAAACTTGCAAAATAAATTACAGGTTTGTAGATTTTTCTTCTCATTTTTGAAGTATTGCCCTGGTAACAGGGAGCTGTTATGACACATTGATAGAAACGCTTCAAGGATGGTTTCAGAGGTACATGATCTTATTGGGACTATGCAGGAGTACATTTCACCCACTGAAAGGAGTGCCAGAAATGGAAAAAAAGCACACTTGGGCTTGTGCTATTATACTGAATGCTTTCATTTTAAATATTTTTTGGAAGTGCCTTCAGTATGCAGCCTAATAAAATTCTGGAAAAGCATTTCCTAAATCAGTTTAAGTTAGTGGCACATGTCCTCCAGGCAAAGAAATCCTTTGGTTTATCTGTGCAGCAAGATAGTGTTGAAAGAACAAATTAACTGAGGATTGCTATCAGTGAAGGACTGACAATAAGCTGGAAGATTGATTTTATCACAGAAAATGAAAACAAATTATAATTTGTGGGGAGTGACAGTGAAAAACAATTAAAATCAATCACCATGAGACCTCCAGACAGAGAGCAGCTGGGAATAGGCTGATGCTCCCTCCTCTCAGTCATTCTGGCTTCACCTCGGTGTAAATCCTGCTGACTCTAGACTTTCACTGCACAAATGAGAAGAGAATCACATCCCAAATATATGCCATTGTTCCCTTTGACCTAGCTTAGCAATTGTGACTCCAGAGTTACCCACATTAGTCTTCCTATCCATCCTAAACACCATTTCACTGGAGCACTTGAAATCCACACAATAAAAATACAGTGCCTCAAGAAAGCTCCTTTATGAGGAAATGACAAGGGATGTTCACTCATCTGATCCTTCAAAGGGTAGGTGTGAGCAGACAGATACACAGAGGATGTGAAAGGAGCCCCAGAAGCAGACATGCAACTGCTCTGTGTGAGCCTCTGAAGCATGAGCTGCATCTCACCTGACAAAGCCCATCAGATTTACTTATATTGAGCCATGGACCAGACATGCCATCATTTCCCCAGTATTTTTGGCATCTATAGCCCATTTCTCTAGACAGTGATGAGTCAAGAGGACAACATTTCAAAAACAAAAGGATATCACAACTCACTGCTCCTAGTTCCACTCATTTCTCTCCTCTATAAAGACACTAATTTCCTGGGCCAAAACTATTTCTCTCCCTTTCCCATTGTCTTTGCTCCCCTTCTCTGCCCAAATTATGATCTCACTCCACACTATTTGGTAGTTGGCTCGCAGACTGTTAGATTGCAATTAGACATACATGCATGGTACCATCTGCTACATGCTTTTTATTTCTTTCTGGCTCTGGAACAGCTGTTGGTTTCCATTTTTGCAAATTCAGAAGGGAGTAGAGAGGTTTCCTTTTTTTTAGATGCTTTAATTTTCTGCAGGATATCAGGGCATGTAACAAACTCAGAAGAAAATTTAAGCTCATAGGCAATCAATATTCTGTATAAGTTCAGTCAGTGAAACAGCAGACACGTAATAAGTTTCCTTACAGAGTCCCCAAAGTGATTCAGGCCCATGACCACATCTCTTTGTCCCTAGAGGTTTTTTTGAACCTTCCTCTGATTTTAACAGTACTCAAAAAGCAAGCCAAGGAACTGGAAATTTCATAAACCAATAAATAGAATAAGAAATTATAAAGCCATCAATGCATCAAAAAACTGCCAAAAGGAGAGACGGTAAGATCTCACTGCTCTGTCTTGAATACCTCATTTATAAGTGAGGGAGATAAAGATATACATTGCATCACCTACATGATTTTTCAACTCGCTGCCTTTATGTCAATCCTTGCATTTATCAAGAATTGGGCATAACTTTCTCAAAAGCATTGATATGTGTCAGCTTAACTTTAACATATTTTGAAGAGTCAGCTGTAGAAATGCAGCTAACAATCACAGCTTTCTACTACTTTATGCTGTGAAAAACCTGGTTCTGAGTTAGTGTAGGGGAAATGAACGTGCTATTGCAAAAGCACAGAGCTGGCCATGCTCCCAGCAGTAATGGCTCCTTCCTCTTGGGGAGACACTCCCCAGGACACAGGTTTGCTTGAGGCATTGAACAGGGCTCTGGTAGCACAATATAATTTGCATCCCATTATTAAAGACCACAAAAACTTGAGAGCTGTTCACTGTTGACACGATTCCAACTAGTAAGTATAAACAAATTGCATCTTACTTCATGGATTTTGTTTGGGATTGTTTTCCCTCAAACATTATACGTGGAAAAACCCAGAACTGGTGATAAGCATAGCTCCCCCATTGAAGGAGCTTTATGTCAGTATTGGGCAGGAGGATACTACTCCCTCATTGAATTGCTTAGCAGAATCAGTGCCTAAGCATGCAAGAAACATCTGCAAAACCTGTCCAAGTGCCTGAAAGGGATTTTGAGTTGTGAGATTGGTAGCCTCTGTTGCCCTGTGGCCAAGTTTTCTGCATCAGCATAAATTTCCTTGCAAAACTATGAAGTTGTAACTGACTCCTTACACAGTCAAAAATGCATAGAAAATCTAATGCTATGCTCTCCCTTTTCTTCCCCCACTCCTTGTCTAATATATTTGCTATTTCAAACTGTGACCAGTTTATAGCTGTTTTCCCAGCACGCCCTGCTTTTGCATATCTCCAGTCTCACGCAACTGAGCAGCCCTTGTGATGGGCTGGACTGTGCCTGCAGTGCAATGCTGGAGCTCTCCCCTGCAGCGGGACAAGCTGGCTGGCACGGGGGAGAGGTTTTGACACCCGGGTGGGTTCTAAGCTGATTGGGATTTCTGCTGTCTTTCGATAAGACCTAAGCAAAGCAGCTCAATGAAAAGTGCTTATGGTTGTTTTCAAGAAGGCAAAGCACAAAGGATCTAAGTGTGCAGTGACAGAGTTGAAAATGTACTTATGCAGTCAGTGATGGGAATAAACATGCAACAGAGTCTCTTGAAATGAGATTTTGAATAGCATCTGAATTATGTGACTTGCACTTACAGCTCAGGTGCTTTTCCAGTCTGCACTGCCTACATCTATCTACTGAGGCAGTTCCATGCCTTCCCAAATTCAGCCCCCTGGCAGTTCAGCTCTCCATAAAATCTACAGCAAAACCGGTACCGATTTCAGTCACGCACCATTTCCCCAGCTACATCTGGTCAAACGGCCAGATCTCTCCAATCCCTTCCCTGACTTTTAGTCAGGACACACCTCACCCAAACTCTTCCATCCAAGTATTGCAATGTTATCATCAGTACTTACTGAAA
Organism: Origma solitaria; assembly: GCA_013397895.1. Lineage (NCBI taxonomy): Eukaryota > Metazoa > Chordata > Aves > Passeriformes > Acanthizidae > Origma > Origma solitaria. The sequence continues at coordinate 104,574 of VZRL01001215.1, forward strand.
AAACACCGAAACATCCCTCACAAGCAACTGTCACTTCCAACCACTGATCAGGATGTGCAGAAAGCCTCCAAATCTTCAGCCCCTATGCAAGCAGCATGGCCTTTGAGACTTAAGGACTCAGCTGTATGTCTCCATGGATGGGCTCTGGTAACTGGAGATTCAAAGGGACCAGCCCTGTCAAAGCCTTTTCTTTATCCCTAAAATGACAAGTGTTACAGGGTCAGTTTTTTCCTTAAATTCCAGTAAGAAAGCCAGTTACTAACATGGAGCATCACAGAGCTGATTTGAAATTAAACTTCAGGATGAAATTACAGATTATTTTATTGATCAAGACTATACAATTTATGTTCATCACTTCTGTTTCCATTAATTCTAGTGCAATACAACTGGATGGTATCATGAAATTCAATTTCCCCACTAACATTAGTCCTTCATGTACTCAGAGGTACCTTCATATTATTCAAGCACTTAGCAAGTCACTGTGGCATTTTCATTTGGCCCTCATTTCCCCTTTTTCACTGGAAGAAGCATTTCTTTCCCATCTTGGTTTATCTTGAAATGTGACTTACGGCTTCCTCAGATAAGTGAAAAGTGATTCCCAGCAGAGGCCTGATAGATCCTGGGTCTGTAGGATGGGGAATGAAGCAATAAGCATTGAAGATGGCTGCACTGAGGACACACTATCTTTCAAACAGGAGAGCAATAGTGATCCCAGCCACCAGACAGACTGCATCCTTGATTGACCCCTTGGTGCATGTCATTCTTAATTTTCTGACACTCATTCAAACACTCTCTTAAGACCTGTGCATATCCCCCTTGTCTGTGGGTGGCATTATCTCAGTACCTGGTAATCATTTTCCCTGCAGCGCCTCAAAACAAGGGCACTATGGTCATGCAAGACTCTGGTTGCTCTTATTAGCTTACAGCAGATTGCAGGCCCAGCTTTGGACAGCTTTCAGCTGAGCAAATGGAAATCTGCCTTACCAAAGTGAAAAGCATAAAAGGAGAGGAAATTTGGGGTGAATATCAAGTATAAAATGATTTCATGTTGTAAATCTGAACACAAAAAGGCTGCTCCTGCTTACAGCTAACATGCTCAATTACTTGAAGAGATTGGGTTCTGAAAGAAAGCCATATCAGCTTCTGTAGTTACTCATAAACTGGTAAGCAAGTACCAACTTCAGTTTTCTGGGTTTTTTTTCTTAGCCAATCTTATATGAGGCCAGCATCTGCCTCACAAAAAGAAGATGCAACCATTGCAAGCATGTGCAAGACATGCTGCCCAACCATGTCCAATCCCCAGGGTGTGAGTGACATCCCTCTCACTCTCTCCTAGGCAAAGGGGCAGCTGTCCCTTCTGCCGTGTGTTTGGGGCACACACATCTGTGGTTACCACTGCGGCACAGATGACTCCATGTTGGAGCTGCAGCACTGCAGTTTTCCCCTCCTCCTCCCTGTTCAACTCTGGGTGTCTGAGTAACAGAGGTACACAAAACTGCATTAACTTAGCAAGACTGTAGAAGGTAACTAGAGTATCATAACACTAACAAAATGGATTCCGGGTTCCTAAACCTGTACATGAAGTGCAGTTACAAATCCTTTTCTCATCTATTGCTCCTGGGCTGCCGTCAAGAATGATGAAAAAGTTTTGTTCTGGCAGGTAAGAAGTAGAAAAACCTCTCACATTTTAACTGCATCATTATTTAAGTCTCTTGTTGAACAAGAGACTTAGGAATTTTTTTTCCCTTTCTATTTCCTCCCTGCCCCCAAAGATGCATAATACACAAGAAGCTCCAGTTTTGTTTGTTAAGGAAAGCTTGAGATATCTGCAAAGCTTGCATGCCAGCTTCTGAGGCAAAGGCTGGCACTGACAGGGGAAAGCACAGCTACAGAGCCTGTTCTGTTGCTGCAGGAAAGATACTTCTTCCTCCCTAGGTGGTTAAGAAATATTTAAACCATTCCAATTCTATGAGCATAAAGTAATGCTATGTTCAACTAGAACTGCTAGAGTAAATTCATATTAGGATACAACTGAATTAAACACTTAAGGGATACAAAATATTTCTGTGCAAGCTGTGTTCCTAATTTGTACGGTATCTCTAGTTTGGCACTGTTACATATTACTGAAGGAATGCCAAAATCATCCCTAAGGCAGGATGCTTACACTTAGTAGTAGTGTCTAGTATTGCTTGCTGCAATACTGCAACCACCTCACTCTAAGGTTATCCTGGCAACCCCAGGGGCAGTGAAAGGAAAAAGCCCAGCTTGCTGTGTCACAAGGGCTGCAGCTCCCAGTTCTGTAAAAAACACCTGATAAAACAGGACAATTAATCCTGTGATGGAGCTGTTGCTGCAGTACCGTGCCAACCATTTTTAAGATTCCCTAGATGCTTGCACAGAGAGAGAGCTGATGTCTGGCTGGCCAGGGTTCGGATACCACCATGGTCTTAAGTGCCTCTTAGCCCCAAAACAGGGCTCTGCCTCATCACTTCATTGTGTACTTTCTCCTTGTCAGTACAGCAACAGTGCCAGTGCTTGCCAGCAAGCTGTGGGAATGCCTAATCCTGCCCCACAGATTCCAGCAGGACTTGTGCCATCAGCTTCAAGAGGTGCAGGATCAATCAGTGAAAGCTTTTTCACAGATAGGACACAGACTAGCAGGACTTGAGCTGTTTAAATTGCAACAGGGTCCTACTAGCCTTTTTAGGTGATGGGCTCCTTTCGAAAACTGATCCCTGCCCACTGGACTGTTCTTCCTACAAGAAAGAGGATGCCACTGTAGACCTAACCAGTTTTTCCTTTTCATTGTTGCCACAGTCACAACTCTGACTGTGCTGCTATTGCTGAGACATTCAATCATGATGCTGGCTGCTGAATCAGGGCCTAGAGAAACAATCTGACACACAGAGCTTTGTCAGAGTGGTAGAAAGAGGCAATGCAAAGAAATCCTGACAAACAGGAAAGGGATATAAAGGTGCCAATAATTCCTGAGGCTCTGTGACAAACACATTTAACAAAGTAGGGGTTTTTGAGTATTGTAACATGTAGATCAGTTGACATCTAATCGCATGGATGAGTCATCTCCAGATACTGAGTGCTGTACATTGTGACACTTCAGTGTCATTCCTCAAAGTGCAGTAGTGAGGGAAAACTCATTTTTGCCCCTGGTGTGGCAGCATTCCTGTTAAATCCATCAGTATTCGTCTCATATAGAGGTAGCTGCACCTAACATGGTGTAAGTAAACCTCCATTATATTTATTTAGGTATTTGGAAGAATCCGCAGTTTAGACTCCTACATGGAAATCCAGTTTAGTGGCCACAAAAGAGATGACACTTTTGGGCAAGGGAAGAGTATTCCATCTCAGAAAGCTCAAAAGACCAAAATGGTTGGGTGTGTGCCACTGGAGAAAGTTACTCATTGGACTCAGCAACAGTTGGAGACATGATTATAGTTTCTTCTGGATAGAAGACTGGAAAAGTAAAAGCAACACTTATAAATGACTGATTATTCATAGACTGATTCTCTATCCCATAGACTAATTTTCTATCCCCCACTTCCTCTATCAGTTCAGAACAGGCTGCTTCTAGGTCCCTTCACAAAGGCTCACAAAGGCCCAAGAGCATTCTTCACAACTCTAACATCTGGAACAAATCTCCTGCATTTCTCCACCTTGCCACTTCTGTCTGCACACCCCATAAGATCCCACAACTTGCGGCTCTGCTGGAACAGATGAGTTTCTCCTCAGTTGTTCTGCTAATATTTCATGCTCCATTCCACATGGGTCTAAGTATTTTGTCTGTCTGTAAACATCCATGGATGTCTGCCACTATTCATCCATAGTTCCACCTGACAGTTGTTTTTTTAAGCAGTATCTGTTTGATTTGTGAAGCAGCTAATGAGTAAATGAACACAATCTATTTGGAAGACACAGCAAGTGCATGCCAGCCACTGGAGATGGCTCAAGGCTTCTTAGCAGCATAAGCAAACTAAGTTGCGCTGCCCTGAGGATGAAGTGCATATTTTACACCCAGAGCTAGCTTTTTCTGCCACAGAAAAGTGAACAGGATCCAGCAAAGGCTCACATGACCCATTTTTTCTGAAGTAGCTGCTGTTTCATACATTCTTATCCCCTTTCCTGGCAGCAGCAGCTGCCAGGCTGGTTTTCAGGGCTCTGCCAGGGCCCATTCTGCCATCTCTATTGCTGCCTCCTTTGCCTGTGCCTAGATCTGGCCCTGCCAAGAACCAAGAGATTGGTCTGATTCAAAAGTAAAGAAAAATCCCCAAATCAACTCTGTCTACACTTTTTACCTATGCATATACTTTAACCTCACTAGAAGTCATTTATCTATCAATAATCTTGTCTGTAACGTTGAAACGAAGTGCAGTACATGCCCATTCCCACCTTGTCTTGAGTTTAACTCTTACTGAAATCTGCTGCATTGTGTTAAAAGAGAAAAATGACCTTTGCCCAAATTGCCAAGGTCACTGCTAATTGCTTCTCTCTGGTAAATGAGGTAGGCATGCCCATGCACACACATGTTCATAGACACCTACTGCAGTCAAAAGGCAAACAACTTGGTTTGTGCTCTATTTGAACGATGAAATTTTTGCAAGGGTACTTAAATACAAGCTCTGAAGCCAGGTATGCACAATGCAGGGCTGTAGAGTGGCATGCAAAACCTAAGTGTGCACCAAGTTCTCATTAGGATATATGCCCCAGTGAATTCTCAGTTCATGTTTCCCAATTAGAAAAGATTTACTACACTTAAGAAATCCCTCAACACACTCCATGAGCACACGGCTGGAGTGATAGAATTTGTACTGCTCCTTGGCTTTGGGATACCTTTTTTTAGCAACTGACCACAAAATGTGTAACAGAGCATGTTCATATGCAATACATTCCAGCAAGTAAAGCATCAGGGATTTATTTGTACAAAAACTGCAGATCTCTCATTCCCCCCTTCTGCAAGATGAGGAGGAGGAGGAGCATATAACACAATGAAGACTAACCCATTCTGGAAGGAATACAAGCCTGCACTGAAACTGTGAATTTTGCTCCTGAGGTGATAAATACAATCCAAGAAGAGCAAATAATTTTGCAGAATGCGTTACCTCTGTGGGAAGAAATCCATGGGTCCATTTTCCAGAGTTGGGACAAGCAGTCTCAGGTCCAGCCTTGCAAAGCATTTAGCTGTGGGAAGGAAGGGGTGGCTTGGCAGAAATAGTAAAACTGGTCAGGGAGTAAGGGAAAACTGCCAAATACACAAGCCCTGATTACAATTAGTAGATTTAAAGACTCTTCTGTTATGAGAGCTCTAAAATGGAAAAGAAAAGATTTGGGAATGTTTAGCACTGTTCTAGTGGTGTAGCCCAGTACATTAGCTGCCCTAGGGCACCCCAGTTCATTTGCATTACACAGCAGCAGAAACGGCTCCTTTCAGGGAACAATGTCCCCAGAAGGGGTTGATGGCAGCACAGGGCTGGCAGTGTGGCTTCCTAGAGAAACACAAGGGACCTGTGCTTGAAGCAGAGTGGGGGAGAATGAGCAGTGCCAGCCATCCTTGATTTCCCACCACCCAGCAGGAGATAGGATAACATAAATGAGGCCAACCCTGAAAGCTAAAACATCCCCCATAAGCAGAAAGTACAAAGGCGACTCACAGCTGAGCAAAGAATCAACAGTCCACCCAGACCTCAGGCATACCAGAAGTAGTACAGTTCTCATTAGGAGCCGCTGTTATAATTTTTAAAATGCTGTTCAATCATTATTGACTTCATACATCAACAAGAGAACATAAGAATCAAGAGATTTATCAATGAAGTCACAGAAAAGGCAGCTTACTTTTGAAGCAGTTTGAGATAAGGATCCATAGGACACAAAAATGATGTACTGGTCTATTTTCATAAAAATATAAATTACATGGAATATTACAATTAATTATGTGCTGTCCATGATTTCACATGAAAAGTATGAATTTTTCATTTTACTGAGGGAAAATCTAATTTACTACTCCCATGGCTAAAAAGCTGATAATATATGAATTTGACAATCATAATCAGAAATGATTAATTACTTGGTTGAGACTGTTATTCTTCTAAACCCGGTTTGGTATGCATGAACAAAAAGATGTGCTCTGATTAGAGCAGGAAGCAGAAATAACAGCACTAGCACAAATGTCTATAAAATGCCTCTGCAAACAAGAATGCCACAAGATCTAGACATCACTTCAGTTAAATAGAGGCCATCCTGATGTGCACAAACAACATGCACACAGGTAGAGGTTGCTTGCTCAGCACTCCCAGACAAGGACTCCACTTGCACATTTACCCTTAAGATACATCATGCAGAAGTTATGAATTATGCATAATTATAGTCTCCCACTTAATGGCAGGAGTGGCTCTTTTCTTCCCACACAGACCTTGCAAAAGCTGATCTACTTCCTCAAGTTTTTATAATGTTGCATTCTTCAGCCATTTGGATAGCAATGGATAAAATGACCCAAGACTTTATTAAAGAAGACAGATCCCAAAGAACCTACTGCCCTCCTTATGGGAACTCCTTTTATCTTCCGAGTTATTGACTGTCTACTTCTATGCAACCACTAGGTTTATGGAGCAAAATTCCACCCACACACTGCAATCCCCTTCAGAGCTCAAGATTATTCAAAGCACTGCCACCAGCTATGAGGAAGAAATTCCCTTATCTTTTGCTCTGGCCCCCACCCCCCTTTTTTCCCCTTCAGATTTTAGGTATTTGTCAGCAATACAGTAAAATACCATTGAGCAAAAGCACTGGCTTATTTCTACCACATTAAACCTATGGTTTTACATACAAATACTGCTTAACAAAAAGGAAAAAAAGATTTCTCCTACTACTCCTGTTTGAGCAGGTTTGAGGATTTGGTTCACATAAAGAAATAAACCAACAAGACACCCAACAGGAATACAAATATCTAGAAAGACATCCAAGCAGATTCTCAGGTATGTGAAAAGCTAGTTTAAACTAAGGCCAGTAACTGCTATAAAAGAAGCACTTGGCAGGGCTCCCCTCTTGCTGAGGAAAAGGCCAGAATTACAAGCCTGTGCAGTACATAGCAGCCCACCTGCCCCTGCTCACCGCTCAATGCTCACCTCATACCTGATCACAGCACTCCAGGTGTGAGGTGAGCATTGAGCTGTGAGCAGGTGCAGGTGGGCTGCTAGGTACTGCACAGGCTTGTGAGTATCAAGGTGAGCTCACAGGTGAGCATCAAGGGACAAGGACAAGGGAAAGCACGAGAAACAGAAGAAACAGACTGAGGAATCAGCATAAGCAGCTTCCTGCCAGCAGACAAATGTCTTCCTGTACCCCGGCCCACCACATGCCTTACCTTAGCAGTAACCATCCCAAAACACCGCTCTGTTTTCCTGTGATTTCATTCCTTGGCTCTCCAGTGGAGATCAATAATCGCAGCAGCGCCGGCTGCCTGCAGAAGCCTGGGGCCATGCCATGGAAATCCCCGTGCGGCCATAAAGAGAACACAGCAATTGAACGGGAAGCAGAGGAAGGAACAAAGCTTATCTAACACTTCAGCTCCACAAACCCCAAGTAGTGCTAAAGTAGCACTAAAGTAGCACATGGCCCCAAAGCGGATACTCCAGGATGGTTTTGCTTGAGTGAAAAGTTTGCAAATAAAAATTGATTTGGAAGAGTTACACTGCTTGTACGCATGGAGTTTACCCTGTGGGCCCAGATGTTCGCATTTTATTAACCACACATTAGAGGAGACTCGCAATAAAGAATAGTGCAAATGATGCCAATTTTTCTTTGGCAAAACTCCAGCAGGAAATAATCTTGTGTCAACTATAGCTCTGTCCTCTGGTACCACACAGACTCAGACAATGCAGCTGTTGGATTCATTTAAATATGTGCAAGTCTGTGTTTCATTGTTTTAAAAGACTTTTTCTGTTACAAATCATAAATAATCAATAATTCTGAACAATAGAACAACATGATAAAAATGAGGCACAGCTCTTGCCAGTCATTGAAGGAGATTATAAAAGAAAAAGGAAACAGTTACATGCCTTATACTGCATGTTATCTAAATTATTTGTTTGAAGACAAGGTGCTAACATCATCTCTCATTTTAAAGGTAAAGATTTTTTTCTAACACTGAATCATCCTAGTTAAACAAATACAATAAAAATTACTCTTTATTCCAGAAACAGAGTAAATGTATTGTAACATCTGGTGATCCAGGGAAACAGTAATGCATTTCCTAAAATACCTGGCATTGTTCCAATGCTTTATCAGCATCCTGAAAATACAGGCAATTGAAAAAACATCCATTATTGCTGCATGATATGAATTTCAGACAAAGCAAAAAGTTCTGCATAATTCCATACAAGTCACATCCAATTTGGATCACACCATGTAATAGCCAAGCAGCTTAGAAGGCAGAATTCTGCCTTCAAAACTGTAATAAAGTATTTTCATGTATAATTTGTAGAGCAAATTTTATGTTCTGGATATGGACAAGAAAACAAGAGAGGGTCAGACATCTAAAAATCAGCACTAATTTAGTAGGTATTTTTTAAAACAAACCTGGAAAAGCATGTATATCGCTACTCAGGAATACCTGGAACCTAAAGACATCGTATTATATACTATTCATATTGAGAAATATCACTTAGACGGATGTGGGTTTGTGGACAACAGTCCTCATGTTCATTTTCTGATCCTTCTTGCAGCACTCTTGAAAACCTGGAAGTGTTCATCAGACCAGTATGTAGTTTAGCTGCAGACAGAAGTGTTAATATGTTTATCAGAAACCACAGGGACTCATAACCAAAAGGCAGCTTGGGTTGCCTTCTGAGGGACAGCGCTACAGAAAACACTTCTGTTTAGGAGACAAATCATCAGCAAACCTGGCTGCTCAAGGGCAGCCAGACTCACTGACTGCAGGATCAATTCATGACCCTGCCACTGCGGTACTGTGTCAGACACAACTCTGAGGGATGCCACTCTGCTTCTTAGTCTCCTGACCTCCCACATTGCCAAATCTGTGTCCCATTAACTTTGCTGGGAATGACATTTTCTGTGGTAAGCAGATCTGAATTAAAATCCTGCCCTTCACTCTCCTGGATCTGTTCCCTTGAAGTTTAGGTACAAAGATATCCCCTTTGTTTTCTGCAGTCTTGGTCTTGAGCATTCCTTACCACTGATACTAATCCTGTAAACTCATTTTCTCATTTAGAAATAGCTGATTGATTTTCTGCAGATTTACTCACATAATGATCCATAGGAGAGTACAAAAACCCCAAAGAAATTAGTAAACTTTCTAGAAACACCTAAATAGGTGCTAGTCAAGCAGAGCAAAGAAAAAAACTTGAACTATAAAGTTATAACCTCATTAAATATAAAGTCTAGATTACAATCCCCTTGTTCATTATGACTAAAGAGAGCAGAACAAAAAGAACCTATCTGAATTAGCACCACAAACATGGTCCTCATAGAAAATTCCTAGCAAGCCTGGTAGGACACCAAAACCAGCTACACCAAGATACTGCTTCATTCCCTGGTCCAAGAACTTTAAGAAAGGAAAAAGAGAAAAAAAAGAAAATAAATTTTAAAAAACCCAACAAAACAAAAAACCAGAAGCCACCCTGAAGTACCCAAACAAAATTAACAAGACAAGTAGTGGGAGACCAGACAAGTTTAACCAAAAACCTAAATCTCTACAGAAACTTGCCTCAATAAAGCAGATCCAAAAAAAAGCCTCTACCCAAGGCTAAACTTATATGGAGTTCCTGGGCCACGTGGGCAGAGGGTGTGGGTGGAGGCCCCAGGTGAGGTAGGTTAGGGCCATTAAGTGTTAGGAGAGCACTCAGAATCATTCCCACCTGCTAATGCTACAGTAATACTGGCAGTCCTGAGTTTTGTTTAGTACCATTTACTAAGGATAAGTTTGACTCATTATAAATGGCACTTTTATAATATGTGTCTTCAATATGTCTTGCAAAGCTGTCCAATGTGGTTACTAAAATAGTCTTGTCACACACACAGAATCTAGTTTACAGGCTTGGGTATGAGTTAGGCTGCATTTTAATGGACCTGTTCTGAGAAAATGATTAAAAATATATTTAAAATGACAGATGAGAAAATTGTTTATAATGTGCTTCATTGAAAGTCCCTGCACACACACTGGCTAAGTTCTGGTTCACCCAAAACGTCAGTAAATATGCCAGTGCTGCTCTCATCTACAAGATATTTTGAGGAGCAGAATGTTAACGTAATTGCAATACAAGGATTAACAGAGAGCTGTGAACAAGTACGACATGTATGACAGCATTTAGGGATAGTTTGTGTGGGCGCTTCATGTGTTTCTGGAGATCATTTAACATCTGTCTCCTGACCTGTGGGAAAGGCAAACCACTAGAGAACATCCCTGATGTTCACACACCAGACCCATTCCACTTGGAAAAGGGACATTAGATTGTTGTAGTTCTTCCTCTGATAAAACACAGCCTTCAAGTTCTGGCATTTGGTAATTAGAAGATGGGAAGATAAAATGTTAGAATGGCTGAGATGGCAGGAAAACATAACCTTAGAAGTGAAGTCAGGTGTCCAACAGAATGTCTTAATTTCAAAATGTTCTCTGAATACAAATAAAGCTTAGAAGTATTTTTTATGTTATTTTTCCACTCAATTACAATGAATCTTAACCATTACTGTCACAGATGGTAATTACAACTTAAGTCAGATCTACTCTCAGGAGATTATTATGCCATGCAGATAGTAATATCTCCAACTCCAAAGCTATGACTGGTAAAATCAGTTCAAATATACTCCAGGAAATCAGTGAAAGGCTGAATAGGACAGAAAGACCAAAACTTTTGTAGAAATCCTAAAGAAGTTTTGGGTCTTGTGAATATATTAATGTAGGTGCTTTCAGATCCATCTATAATTTTACTATAATTTTTTTTTCAAGGGAAATGCACCTATTTGAAATTTTTATAAGCTGAAATACCATGAAGAACCAGGAAGTCATACTTCTGTTCTCTACATCCACTGTAGTGAAGCAGAAATAAGTATATTTCTCATTACTGAAATAACAAAAGCTGAATTGTCACATGACAGATTGACAGAACACCTCGTTTATCATCGCATTAGTTTTATCATGGATTCTTACTGTAGAATGCAGGCATGTGCTCAGAACAACTTGCATTTGATATGATGCAAACATAGGGGGGAAAAAAAGCTGCTTTGCCCCAAAGCAAGTCACTAGCTGGGTACAAAGGGAAATAGTAAATGTATCCAACACACAGACGTGTTGGGTGGAGCAAGACACAGAAATGATCCAGGGGAGCCTGGTCCTGACATTGCACTCCATATTGTACTGAAATTTTGTTCTTTGGGATTGGGGGCTACTTTTACTGGCATTTTGCTGAAATGTCTTTGCAGAGATTTCAAAGTAGCTATTTGGAGGTCAATGCAGCAGAGAGATTTAAACAGCCTTCCTGTGGGCTGAGAGGAAACAGAACACAGAAATGACAAGGGCAATAGAGACTGGAATTGTGGCCTTGCATGTTACTATGTGAGAGAACACAGGTTAGGAAAAGGTTTAAAAGTGAAGGCAGAAAAAGATAATGTAATCAAGTATAGTCATGGAGTACAGGAAGTTTCTCTCAAAGCACTATTGCAGCCAGGAAATAGGATAATACTGCACAAAGAGAAGAATGAAATGTGTCATGTATTTTTTAAGAGGGAAGTTTAAGTTGTATGCCACATAGGAAAAACCACATTGTTGGAAGCTTATCATCATGGTAGTAAAAGGCCAGGAAAAAACCCAAACCAAACAAAAAAGCCAAGAAACCAAAACATCCCAAACTGCTCTTTATGCCAATGTTATGACTGTTCACAGGTAACTTACATGTGCAAAAGTACCTCTAAACCACAAGAAATACTTTAGTTATCACTTCTTTTAATAATAGTGGATAGCATCTCTTTCGTAACAGAAGATAACAATAACTCATTTGTAAAACATGTATATTGTCAAGTATTGGCAAGTTGTAAGGCAAACCCTGTGTAGCCTCTGTTTTAGTTAACAGGGCAGACACTTCTTGTTTGTTTGATAAAGCTGGCACAGCTCAGGGTAACTATTAGGAATGTTAAAATTGTGATGCTTTTTATTCTGTAGGGTGGGCTTATAAGATAATCTGGTTGGGTTTTGTATCTATAGACTGCCTTAAACATGCCCACCAAGTGTGTTGATACAAGCTGCCTAACTGTGTTGGACTGTGTCACCATGCAGTTTTGAGTTTAGTGTCTTAAGGTTAATTTGTTGCAGCAAAATTACTCCGAAAGGCAAAACCAGCTGTATACTGATGCCACTTTTTTAAGCTGGTTACAAGTAAAATAATTACTAATTTTTTGTATTATTAAGTAATTACTGTACTTCAGCTAATCAGGTGAAATAATCTTAATTTAATGATTTTGAATTGTTGCAGTTTTACATACAGAGGCCCCAGTATATATGGCACTACTTAATGGAAGGGACCTAAGTCAGAATAGGTATTTCTTTTCTCATATTTGTATCAATATATTGGTGTGAAAACCATTTACACAACTCTAACAGTGTTAGAACTGCTCAAATGATACAAGCTGTGTTCCCTTTGCTGCTACAGCAGTTCATTTGGGGCTGGTGCTGGAACCTGGTCTGTCAGGAATAGTGTGGCCGGCAGGACTGGGGCGTGATTCTTCCCTTGTGCTGGGCACTGGTGAGGCCACACCTCGAGATGTTCGGGGCCAGTTCTGGGCTCCTCAATTCAGAGAGGACATTAAGGTGGCTGGAATGGGTCCAGAGAAGGGCAATGGTATTGGGAAACGGTCTGGAGCCCAGATTCTGTGAGGAACAGCTGAGGATCCTGGAGGTTAGCCTAGAGGAGGCTCAGGTGTGACCTTATCACTCTTTACAACTCCCTGAAAGGAGGGTGTAGCCAGGTGGGGGTCGGGCTCTTTGCTCAGGCAACCAGCAACAGGAGTAGAGGACACAGACTTAAGATATGGCAGCGAGGTTTAGGTTGGACATTAGGAGGAATTTCTTCACAGGGAGGGTGATTAAACATGGGAATGGGCTGCCCAGGGAGATGGCGGAATCCCCTCCCTGGAGGCGTCCAAGAAACGACTGGACGTGGCCCTCAGCGGTTGACAAGGTGGCATTCGGCCA